>JAWWEV010000001.1:113226583-113266911 GCA_035583235.1 Hafferia zeledoni
GCAGAGCTTGAGCCCATCATGCCCCCTTGTCCTATTGCTGAATGCCTGGGAGAAGAGACCAACCCCCACCTGGCCAGAACTTCCCTCCGGGTAGTTCTAGACAGTGCTGAGGTCACCTCTGAGCCTCTTCTTCTCCAGGCTAAACACCCTCAGCTCCCTCAGCCTCTCTGCATAGGGCTTGTGCTCCAGTCCCTTCTCCAGCCTTGTTGCTCTTCTCTGGACCCGCTCCAGCACCTCAATATCCTTTCTGAACAGAGGGGCCCAGAACTGAACACAACATTTTGTGTATATGTGTACATATGCATACATACAGGAATATGACACAAGGATCAAGAGTTATTACTTCTAACAGTGCCAAACTGCACCTTAGTAAAGCTGTGGGGCTGATTGCCCTTGGGAGTGTTTGAGTTCTGCAAAAGCATTTTTATGTCATTTTCAAAGAACAAAGCAGGCAGTAAGAACATCATCCCAACACCTGAAATACTTTAAATGTGTTTTCAATATTATTTGTGTGAACTCTTCAAATATAATTTCTAATATGCTCAGACACCTACCTGGGACATTTCCAGCCTCACAGTTTCTCTGCCTTTCCTACAGGGACTACCTGGGAAATTGCATCTGCAGAAAACTCAGAAAACTCAAGTCCAAAGAGGAGCTTAATATTTCTGCCAATGTTGAGAGCATGCTTAGCTCACTCAGACTGCACTGCATTTGCTAACAACTGCTTTGGTAATTTTATTACTTTACTTATGCTCACCCAAGACAGTGGAGACTGATTCCAGACCCTCCTGAACTCAAATGGGAGGTTTGATCCCCACCTGTTACAGAGTTAGTGACTGATGCTTTCAGAGGAGGGGATTCATCTCCAAAAAATAATTTTGGAGGCAAAACTAGGTCCAAGTTGAAGTCTCTAGTGTTTAGGGCAGGGAACTGAGGGAGATGAATCCTGGCACACCACTTACTGCCACTCCTCAGATTAATTTTCTTTTTTATACAGTGATTGACTGCAGTACAAAACATCAGTGCTAATCTCCACTGGTTTTTATGTCTGGAAAGCCTCAAAAGAATGGAAAATTATGAAGTCTTGAGATCCATGTGGAGCTGGGAATAGCAATTGTGCATCTGAATGAAAACATGTCTAACTCAGGATTTGCTCTTTAATTCTTTCAAGAATAAAAAATCCCATTAATATATCTAGATTAGTTGGGAATGTGTTTATTAATGTAATTATCTGTTATCTGTTCATGGGATGTACTGTTGGTTAGCATCTAAAGTAAGCCTTCATTGTGACTCAGACAAGTGATAGGTGTCCTTTTGTCTTTTCATCTGTGTTTTTGGTTCCTAGACCTTTTCTGAATGGTCATCTCTCTCCAGAACCATAAATAAAAATTGTGATGACTCTTTGCTTGCAAAATAAAAGGCATAGACTCTCCATTTGGATTTCCAATCAGCTTATTTGTATACATGCAACACCAAACTTAGCTGGGCTGCTCATTTCACATGGCCTGCTGCACTTTGGTAGGAGTATTTGTTTTAATACCTGTTAGCTATATTGCAGCCTATCTGAGAAGGCTGTCAGTCCCTTGTCTTTTAAATAATTGCAGAGTCAAAGAAAGTAAGACACACTGTGTCCCCTGCCCTTACACTGACTTCTTTTTAATGGCATTTAATTTTTCAAAAATATTTATGGCCCAGGTCAGGTGGAAAATTCTTTGCTATGCAGAACTGCATTTCCTGGAGGGTTTAATCCCATTTTAGGCAATTTCAGTGAGAAACTACTGTCTTTAAACATGTAGGACTAGGTATTGAAAAACTGTCACCCACAGAAGGGAGCTCAGGGACCTCTCTTTTCTCACATCAGGGGCTGAGAATTGAGGCAAGACACACAGAGCAGCAGAGCAGCAGACAGTAACCTCTTCTGGTTTATTTCTTTTCTCTTTCCCCAAATACTCTGGCTGCAGGTTAGACAGTGCTGCCTGAACTTCAGGGCTTCGTGGTAGATCCGCAAGGATTTGGTGAACAGGTCTCAACTGAGGGTCATGTGAAAGCCCAGCACAGGCTGTGGTGTTCCATGGATGTCAGCAAATTTGGCCTCTCCTTCCCTGCCATGAGCCCTGTGGCAGCAGTTTGCAAAACCCTGATAAAGGCACTGAGACAGCCAGGTTCAGGAACTGTTGTCTTGTAGCAGTTCTTCAAGCTCATCAGGAAGGGTGAGGTGTTGTAAAGAAAAGCAGGGGCCACATCTCCAAGAGAGCGAGTTCTTCAGTTTAGTGATTCATATGAAGGTTGAACCAGCAAACTGGTTTTGTATCTGCGCAGCTTCAAGCGCTTAACAGACCCACTCGAGCTGGGAGCAGAATAATTAAAATTTTCTAGGTCATGGGATCTTTTATTCTGGCAAATCACAGAGTATTTCTGATTGGCACAAACTGC
Organism: Hafferia zeledoni; assembly: GCA_035583235.1. Classification (NCBI taxonomy): domain Eukaryota; kingdom Metazoa; phylum Chordata; class Aves; order Passeriformes; family Thamnophilidae; genus Hafferia; species Hafferia zeledoni. Next base: position 113,229,017 of record JAWWEV010000001.1, read on the forward strand.
AGTGGCATTATAAGGCTTTTCTTACAAGCAAAGGGTACCACCAAAGCTCTGGTGTTTCCCTCTGGTCTCCATGAGTGCAGTCTATTGAGCTGGAACATAACACCACCCCTGCTGGGACAGGTGTCAAAACAAGCCAAACTGGACTCGGAAACTTAATCAGGGAAAGGAGGGCATAAGGTGGTGACAGTCAGAAGTTTGTATCCATCTCACCTTGAGCAAGCCACAGGATGGTCACAGCCGAAGCAGCCTTTCTGTGGGGCAAGACAGGGCCTGAAGGGTGAGGTGCAGTGAGGGAGAAAATAAAGGACAAAGTCTTCTCATTTGAGTCCCCCCCAAAGGATGCATTAGCAAAGAAAAAGCCCCACAACATTATCTAGAAAACTGTACATTGTCCTCCCTGTTGTTCAGTTTAAGAAGCACTTACACAGTAGTCTGACTTGAAAAACAGAGCTTAAGTATCCAGAGTGGTGTCAGATTAATAAATCAGGAAGCCAGTTCATCTCCAAGCACCATTTAGACTCTTTCTCATGATGAGCCAGATCCTGTAGTTTTTACCTGAAGCTTCATTTTCATTTGCTTAAACACATCACCTGAATTTTCCCATAAGTAGCACTTGTGTGCTTCAGTCAGCACTTAGTTGCCTAAAACACTAGCAAAAAAAGTATCAAAATATAAATTTATAACTGACTTTGGGGCATTTTATTTTGAAGAATATCTCCTCCTTTTCTTAAATGTTAATATGAAGATTGCCTGGCAAAGCCAAAAGGAGAATTTGAAAGCTTGATTCACTATTTAATATCAACTTCTAGCTATTTACAAATATGCTTTGTCTTGCCATTAATAATTTCTTTTATACTCCTTCCATGCATTTATTTGACTCAGCAGTTCAATTAGGTGATGTTGAGTTCACCTCAACATTTGTGCCTGGCAACAGCCTTTGAGGTCACAAGGCGATGATTTCATTAGAGGAACCAACAAAAGGTGGAAGGAATGTGGGGGGTGAGAGACGAAAAAAAGCTTTTGTTGAAAAATGAACATCTTCTGTGGGACCTATTTGAGCAATTACAGCTCTGGCACCATGTTAGCAAGGGGGATGTGGGAATATATATCAACCAAGCTCTTCTCTCACAGTAAATATTCTCTTTTTTGATTAATTGGCCCATGGTCTCTGCTCAGCCTGCTCCTCTCTCCTCACCAGAGGATCACAATCAGGGCCATGCTGCTCTGCCAGGTTCCAGCCAGCCAGCTTAGCCACTTGCAGACTTGCAGGAGTGCTGCAAATTGCACCCAAATTTCATGTCACAGCTCCCTCATTTTGCACTGGCAAAGGAGACCCGTAGCAGCACAACCCAGGGGGGAGGTGATGCTGGATATAGCAGTTACCCTCCAAACATTCCCAATTCCTTAGACAACTGCATAGCTCAGCTTATGTGCAGCAGCCTCTATGCCTATGCTTAGAGGTCATGCATATTTTGCACTGTAGTTATTCAGTTATCAAAGGTATTGCTGATGCTTCAGATAAGGACTGGAATTTTCTATATATAATTAACAGTAGGGGGTGATGCTTTTTTGGATAATGGGATCTTTAGATGCTGGAGGTTGAAAGAGAGTAGAAAAGGGATACACATATGATCTTACATATGAAGTAGTCTGGTGATAATGCCCAGCTCACTCTCCCTTCGATCGCCCTTTGATGTTCACACCATGCATCAGATGTGAAAAGAATGACTGACAGTCCTGAAACAGTGAATGGTGTGTAATGAGCTCACTGGGGCTCATCACTCCTGGGTTTGACATTTTAATCTGAGCCCCTCAGCTTCCAGTACTTTGATTCACCCTTTTGTTTGCCCACAGCTCTGTGTCATTGAAAACTGGCCCTCTCCAAGTCATTTCCGGAAGACAGATAGTCCTACCCATGTATCACAGAGCTCTTTAGCTGCTGTCTGCAGTCATACCTGTCCCCCATTGCTTTCCACCACTGACTGCTATCCAGCTCAGGATTTGGCTTGCAAGGGCAGTGTCTGTCACCTCAGCATTCACATACTCACTGTGAGGTGGCAAAGGAATTCGGCTTTGCCTGAGCAGGCACAGTAACTCCAATGTAGACCACAAAAGGACTGCCACAGGAGGACAGTAACTCCAGTGTAGACCACAGGATTGACCTCCCTCCCCCTTGGGAATTCCCTGCAATGGCCATGTGCATCCTTGAGCTCCTGTGTATGGCGTTTACTTCAGACAAACTGGATGGTGTTGAACAGATGGACTGAACCCTATCTGTGGATAGGACTTCCCCTCCTTACCATGGGGTCCTGCCAGACATTGCTGTGCCAATCCAGCCTATCCCAGAGAATAACTCTGGGAATATGCACATGGATGCTACTGATCATTAATCCTTACACAGTGAAGATGTTCTCAGCACCTTCTCAACTTCTATCAAAACAATGCTTAGGTGGATTTGTGTGAACATCACAGACATACTGCTGGCTGGCGGGAGATGCTGGCATTTAAGAAGATAAGAATGTCAATATTAGATAAGAACGGTTATATTGTTTCCTTGCAGTCGCAAGGAACTGTGAGTGAACCGTCCCTAGAATCGCATGTTAATAAAGGATGGACAGAGTTTCTCTCCAAATACCATTCCCAAACTTGGGATCTCCTGTTATTTTGAGATCCTTATACCCTACCAAACTGCAATTCTTTCAGCTCCTTGAGGCATTTCTTTCTGCAATGGTCCTGCAGGGGAAAGCAGCTCATGGCCTTGCTTCTTGCAGAGAACCACTGGCTACCCCTGCTCTGCAGCACCCCAATGCTCTGATGTCCTGACTGCAGGACACCTTTACCTACATGTTGTGGGCTTGTGCTAACCCCACCTCAACCTCCAACATCCTTGTGTGAGCACAAAGGACATGTGGGCGTAGGGACCATCCAAGAGCTGTGCCATTCCTCGAGCAGCTGCCAAGACACTGAATCAGCCAGTACCCCAAGTGGCAGCAGATCATTAGGAAAATTGAAACACAGCCTTTGTGGTTTAATGGATAACACTGGGACTCCAATTCTGCCTTAAACTTCCTATGGGAACATCGGTGTCATTCCCTGGTGTTTGGGATTGCCAGTCTTTAAAAGGCAAAATGGTATTTGCTCGGTGGCCTAAGAGCTATAGATGAAAATAAATCCTAGGTTTAGTTATAGTTTTCATGGCTCTGGTTTTGTGCATGAACAGGTCAACTCAAGTTAAGAAATTACTCCATTTAGTATGTGGTATTTTAAAATTTGATTACTTTTTAGGGTTTGAATAATGGCTTTTGTGACAGATGTGATGCCACATTTCTAGGCTTTTAGAGGGGAATAGTGGGTTTCATGACCTTTCACTTCTCAAGAGTCACTCAACCACTGAACTCTGATGACATATGGTACAAATAATCATTTTTGCTGGCTAGGGCTGGGTATTCCCATCATGGCATTTCAGATCCAGTTCACTTTTCAATGGTTTATTTGTAATTTCTGCTAAACCACAGTTAAAGTTATCCAGCAGTTGGCTGCTAGATCAGTAACAGATGACCTTTGCCAACAGCAAAGTTTGTTTTGAAGGTCAGTATAAGTAGGAAACTGAGAATAAATTGATTGATTAAGAGGTTGCACATGGGAACTGATGCCCATCCTCTGTCTGAATGTCAACTTCCAGAGCTCAGTGCAGTCATCCAGATGACCTTCGTCTCTGATCCCCTGCTGCCCATGGCCTAAAGTAAAAGTACCTCTCTGTCGTCAGAGCTGAGCCTGAAAAAGAAGAAGCTCTCAAAAATATCCTTTCAGAAAAAGAGAAAGGCTTCTTAAAAACAAGTCCTCATGCTTTCACCTTTGTCACAGCCTACACCGTGGTACTGGCATCCATCATCAGCACCCTGGGATATTTTACACTTCAATCCAGTCCTGTCCTCACTGCAATCGTATGCTGGGAGCATCAGCCTGACTCTGGATTGTTCCTTGGGAGCGCTTGCCCTCGGCAGCGCGCCAGTCCCCGCTGCGCTGTGGCCCCACGCCCCTAGGAGTTGCACTCCTCGCAGTGGCAGGAGAGGATGTAGCGGTAGGTGGCCGTGAGCCGCATGCCCCCCGAGCACCGCAGCCGCATGGCCTTCAGCTTGGAGGTCTGCGGGCGGCAGCAGTGGCAGGTGGAGCGGAAGGGCTGCTTCAGGACGGTGCTGAAGGACACCATGGGCTCCGAGCGCGATGTCTGGCTGCAGCGCCCCTCGCAGCGAGCCAGCAGCACCATCTGCAAAGGACAAGAGGAGGGTTAGGAAACGTGTCCCCCTCGCTGCCAGAGCGCAGGGAACACGAGCAGACGGCTCCCTCCTTCCAGCCTGGCTGTTTTCGCATCACTCACTGCATCGCACCACCCTGGTGAAGGCACCCAACCCCCCCAGTCTGGCCCTGAGCTGTGTCTGAGAGAGCAGAGCAGATAACCAGGCTCCTCCTGGAGTCCCTGGAATTGGCACCAGTGAGGACAACAGCACCTGACCTCAGGGCTCCAAATGATCACAGCCAGCCCTGCTTTCAACTCTGTGACTGCAACTCTGACTTGCTGACCCCAGACTTGTGGCAGCCAAGCCCTTAAATTGTCAGCCAGACTGATACTGCTGTTTGATATTTTCCAGTGTTTTCATAGAATCATAGAATCAGTTGGGTTGGAAGAGACCTCTGAGATCATCAAATCCAACCCTTAATCCAACCCCACTTTGATTACCAGATCATGGCACTCAGTGCCAGGTCCAGTCTCACCTTAAAAACCTCCAGGGTCGGAGAATCCGCCACCTCCCTGAGCAGGCTATTCCAATGCCTGACCACTCTGTCTGTAAAAAACTTCTTCCTGATATCCAACCTAAACCTCCCCTGGTAGAGCTTAAGCCCGTGCCCTCTTTTCCTACTGTTGACTGCCTGAGAGAAGAGACCAAACCCCACCTGGCTACAACATCCTTTCAGGTAGTTGTAGAGAGTGATAAGGTCTCCCCTGAGCCTCTTCTTCTCCAGGCTAAACACCCCCAGCTCCCTCAGCCTTTCCTCACAGGACTTGTGCTCCAGTCCTTTCACCAGCCTCATTGCTCTTCTCTGGACCTGCTCCAGAGTGTGTATACTAGTGAAAATGTCTCAAATTCTTAGATATATGAACACATAAAGTAGAAATATAAAGAAGATGCTCAGTTTATTGCTTTAAAGAAATACATTTCTAGCTCCCTCCTTTTACAAATATCACCTTGAATATGTATTTGCAATTTAATGTGTGTATATATATATTTATGTCACTGCATCAGTTCTGTCTGTATAAAATGTGTTGCATGGCATAAGGCAGTGAAAATGTAAAAAAGAAAGATGAACTTGTTGCCAAACATCAGGGTTCCCTAGTGAGATTTTCTAAAAGCAGTGCAGAGTCCATGTTGCTTCTGAGTTCACCATATGAGCTGTGACAATAACAAAGGAAGTTGAACAATGGGAGGCACTAAGGAATGGAAGTCCATGGACAGTCACCTACTCCCCAACAACTTTGTTGAGCAGAGAGGATGGATAGAGCATTAAGCACTATATAAATCTTGGAAAGGATCCTCTAAAGCTCAGGAAATTATATGTTAGAAACAGCTGTTACCACCTTGATAATAGGTAAGTGTTGTACAAGTTTGAACAAATTCTTGCTTTTATGGGAACAGAAATATCAAGTCCATATCAGCTAATTCTGCTTAACCAAAATAAACTTCAAAATCAGCTAATTATATCACCCAAAGTAGGCAGTGAAAGAGTTGTCTTTCCTATAACCAGGAAAGAACCTTACACTTCAACCATGCTGCACATATCTCATGTTCTTTTTCAGACAACCTGAAAGGATAACTACACATGTGACAGCAAATATTTTACAACATTAAACCCTTTTGTGCTTCTTTCATTACACATTCTCAACTGGCTGCAAATCTCCAAGTCATGTAAGCAGGTATATCAAATGTTTGATTTTTCTCTACAGTCAAGTCATAAGGCAAGACAGGATAAAAAGTGAGAGAGAATAGTCCTGATATCAAGTAGGAAATGTCAGCCCTCTCTGTGTCCATAGGAAAGGCACTGATCATCCTTTGTGCAGTGCTTAAAAATTACTCTTCCAAGGGTACTTGCATGCTAAATGGTTTGCTTAGAAATGTATTAATATATTAACAACTACAACTCCAGTCAACACAGACAGATCACAAGGAAGATGTTTTCAAGAGGTGATGAGCTGTGGTTGGTACCTTCTTGTTTCTTAGTTAAATTAAGAGGTGGGTTCTTGTTCTCTGACAAATTTTCCATCCTTTATGATTTGCAGCATAAATTTATGGTCTCCTTCCTGTGACACTCAATATCCATAAATAAATTAATTTCAGCTGTTAGCAATAATATCATGAGAAGGAAATTTCAGTGTACTGTGGTGTCACACACAAGCTTTAGACCTATCAGATATGTCAAGCTCCTTAATACCTGTGTCTTTAGAGTCTGGAGAACAGAGAAAGAGACAATCCTTCCAGTGCTAGCACCCCATTACTGTCAGATAAAGATCCATTTATTTCCCCTTGGTAAAAAAAACTGACTTCCCAGGCAGACAGCTGCTGAAGGTATATAATTAAGTACCAGCTACACGAGTATCTAATCCTGTCTGCCTTGCAAAGGAAAGGCAGAAGATTAGGACATTTAAACCAGTTGGTCTCCTTCTCAGCATCTTGACAGCTCTTTTTAGGTCCCCTGCTTTGAGGAGCTCACCAGACTGTGTACCCTCCGCCACAGGCTGTTCCCAAACACTTGGCTGAAGAGGAGGGTGAAGAGCAATGCAATGGCAGCTGACAACTTCCTGAAGGTTGCAAAGACAACAGAGCAGAACTCTCCTCAGAAGTGGGAAAGGGGGATATGCAGCTGCCAGAAGTTGCTTTTCCAGAGGTTCAGAGGACCTCCAGAAACCCTTCCAGCCCATCATTTCTATGATTCTATGATTTCAGCCCAAATATGACAGCATGCATTGCTGTATGGTCAAGAAGACTTCTAATGGTCAATGCTTCTGAAGCTGGAACAACCAACCACTTCTGGTACTGCTACCCTAAGGGCTTTTCATTGCACACATCTGCTCCTGTGTCTGCAGGTATTTTCACCAATGCCAGGAAAAAAAAACCTGAATCCCCAGGAAACAGAAATAAGGGCTACAGAAAAGTTGTAGCAGCGTAATCATAGGGTAGAATTATCTGATTTGTCAATATCTGTGTCTCAATACATTTCTCATAAACAGCTGGCTTCATAACGCCAACCCAGCCAATATTTATTCAATGTGCCACTGCATTTATAATTGCTTAGCAAGCCTTGTCTTTAAAAACTTGTCTTAGTCTATGGACGCTCTAATTTTAATCTCAGATTTTGCTGGTTATGTAGTTTTTAATATGATGGTCAGTATTCATATAATGTAAAATTAGACAGTGTTGGGTTTATGCCCTGTTTTTGGATGACAGTGTAAACTCTTACAAATAGCGCAGCACCAAGGGTATCAAGTCAAACTGGCAGGATAAAAAAAAAATCCAAAATTTCCATTTTTATAGCTGTTTAACCTTCTGGATTCACCTGAAGTCCTTGGCAAAATTTAACCTCCTCCTCCTCATAAATCCAGAACCACACCAGTGGATTTTGGCAGGTGTGCAAATGAGCTGGAAATAGCATGTACTTTAAAAGCTTTGCTTTGCCATTTAATCAATTGCACCAGCTGCTTATTGCATCGTGTAGTATAGTGCAATAGAGATTATCACCTAAATAATTAGTAATGCTGTGATGGCATAGCACAGTAATACAGGGGGTGTATATATAGTAAAAATATGTGGGTATTTTATAACCTGATACATGTGCCTCTTGGCTCCCCTCACCCCTGCACATGTGAGTTTGTACATGTCACCTTGCAGTGCTGGATGCAGAAGAATAGAGTCCTACAACAATGGACCCACAGGGGTCTAGGAGAAGTTATAGAGGAATGGGTTTTCTTACTTAGAGCCAATGATCTCATAGGTACAGAAGAGAGCAATGTGAGGCAATAGTTGATCCTGAGCATTTGAGCTGTATTCTGAAAGTCCAGAAGTTGTGAACTGGTTTATTACTAATGGTGTTTGTAGTCCTCTTTGCTGCACTTTTCAGCAACAGCAGATGGGCTGAGATGCATGAGAACAGATTTTCACACAGTATCTGTGGCCTGGCTGCAAGCAGGCATTACTGGGAGTCTCCTGAGCTACCTCATGAGTCTTTAAACATCTGCTAAATCTCTCTTCATCTGGTCTGTGTCTCTCTGGGCTGGATTCTTTAGTGTGAGGCTGTCAGTGGTAGCACACTTCTGGCACATCTGGACAAAGCACTTGTGGCAGCCAACACTGTAATTTAGGAGGCTTTGGCTGCAGCAGAGAGGCAATCCAACACATGGATGAAGACCAGTGGGTCTCTGTGACAGAGGTCAGGCAGAATCCAGTATAGTCAGGAAAGGCAATACCTCATGAACTGATACAAACATTTCCTTGAAGTCAAAGGAAAACACAGTTTTTCAGGAAAAAATGGCCTTTTTCCATCCCTCTTTTGTGTCTCTTTTATACTATAGCGAGCCATTTTCTGAAGGCTTTGGAAAACTGTTTTCATCACCTGCCTGAGGCCACAAGCAAAATGGATCTTGATGATTAAATTAATTATATTTGCTGGATGTTTAACAAAACTACTCCCTATGTGGATACAATTGGCAGCCTCCACAGAGAAGCACAGTGGACATAATCCTTTTTTAATCAGGATGGACAGCAAACATCTTGCAATTTCTGAGGTCACTTTTAACTTCTGTAATTCTATGCTGCATTAAGATAGAAAGCATAAGGAGTGAAAAAGGATGTCTCAATGAAATTGGTATATAACCCCCAAAAAGGACAACGTCTCTGCTTGACACTGTCAATCCAAGCTTCACAATGGAAACTTGGCAGAAACAGGAGGTACTGCAATTCCCAGAGCTACTCCTACAGAGCCTTCAATTTTTTTACTTGTTTGTATTTTATCACTATATGTATACATATATATATATATGAACAGATATTGCATCTAGTTTCCATTAGCAAGTCTAATATTTGTATGTGTTTATATGCAAGATCCAGAACAGAAGCCATATGTCTACCAGGATGATTCAAATCCCAGAGACCTTAAAAACCCCCACATCTTCATTTAAGAGAGTTTTCTAGGAAATGTCAAAATTATTTCACTTTGTATGGAAACTGTTTCCATTTTCAGCTTCATGAGAAAGTCTACACAACTTGCAGTATTGTTAAAAAAATTGTACATGAAACCATTGTGGAATTTGGGAAGCCAAAAGATGTGATAATACTTTCAAACATGATTTCCATTAAAGGCTTGATTTAAAAAGAATCGCTGACTTTTGCAGCCAGAGTTGGAAATGTTTATGTCAACAGCTTTTTTCTCAAAGCCCCATTTTGAAATAATATGCTTTTCATTACAAGTCATTCTGTTTTCTCATTCCCATCACTTCCACTCCTAAAGGCCTGATGGATTTTCTCTGTCATTAGGGATGCTAAGAAACTGAATTGATGATTCCTTCCTTCCTTCCTTCCTTCCTTCCTGCCTGCCTGCCTGCCTGCCTGCCTGCCTTTTGTTCTTTTTTTCAGAAGCATAACCCTCTATCTCTCACCTGTGGCAGTCACAGTTTTAAGAAAAACCCAGAGGCTGGTGATGGCAACGTTGGAGCAAAGAAGGCAGGCACTCAGTAACCCAGTGGCACATCCCAGCCATCGGGCAGCACGGTGACAGAGTCCTGAACAGGTACAATCTGGACTCATGGACCAGGGACCAGACTCCACCTAACACAATTATCCTTAAAGCCTCCACCAGGACAGGCAGCTGAGGAGCAAAAGCCTTGGCCTCTGGATGAGCAGGGAGCTGAGAGTGAAGGCGCTTGTGTGGTGCATCGCTCTTCTGGACCAAACCATCACAGTAGCAATGGCTTGTCAGGTCTGAACTGCCCAGAGTGGGGAGGGCTGGGAGGACCCACATACCAGTAGGTAAAACCCACCCACATGCCTACACTTACCGCCTTTGCCTCTCACTGGAATCAACTGCAATAAAATCAATACTGCACAAATAGATGCACCTCTGCAGTTCTGTATATTAATGCCTGATGTTTCGCAGAAGGTAAGAAGGTCTAGTTAGGCCAAAAGCAAATCAAAAGACCTCCTCTGAATCACAGGTAATGCATGATTTTACTGTTTGGATTCAGAAACAGTAGGGCACAAATCTCTGGGTTCCTACTGCTGTGAATCAGGCAAATCCAGCAGACAGCACTGAGAGACTGATGTAAGGCAGCCAGAGCAGGGCTTTTCCCTGTGCCAAATTTGGAGGCTATCAGCCCCTCCCTAGTGAGCAGGAACAGGACAAGCCTGGCTGAAGAGGCGTGGCCAGGGCAGCAGCTGTCCTAGTGCACAGTGGGAGCACAGAGCACTGAGTGGGTGGTACTTTCTGTTGCCACTTCTCTCGGTGCTTCGAGTTTTATGACCTGCAGCTACATGTGGCATTGCCTCACCCCTGCACTGATCAGAGAAGCAACGTGTCTCTTTCTGCACACAAAGGCATCTGGTGGTGTCTGCAGCCAGTGCTGCATCCATCTCAACTGCGTGGATCCCCTCTCCTTGTTAATTCTCCCAGCATCCCTGCTGCCGGGGTTTTCCATCACACAACATGGCAGGATCCCCTCTTGTCCTAAACCCTGTCACATATCTGCCTCCCATCACTCTCTTGCCCAGCTCAGGGCTGGCAAAAGCATTGGCACTGGCAGTTGTTCCTTTTCATTAATCCAGGGATATGAGTGCATAAGGCAAAGCCGCTTCCCATGGGACAGAGGGATGGTCCAATCATCTGAATGTACAGACTGTATTAACTCAGATGGAATAAATTAGGCCAAGACAAAAGGGACCAGCAAGGATTTTCCCATTGTTTTTCCCCATTCTTTTTCTCCATGCAATGAAATAAATGGCCATAGGCTACATGTGCAGGCTGTAAACCATTTTGACACAAAACTTTTCAGACTTGAAATCCCAAATGAAAGGCAAACTTGTTCTTCTGTCTGTTCCTAAGCCCTACAGTAAACACTCAAGTGTTATTCTGCATGGAAACCAAGACCTTGAACTTAAATGGGGGGAGGAAGGATTTATGCACTGTTCTTCATAATCTTTGTTAACTACCAATTTACAGCTTGGTTCTTTATCTCTAAAGTTACGAATTTACATGCTCCAGATTAAAGATTCATTAGAAAGAGGGGATACTGGGATAATCTAAACTTCCAAACTAGCCCATCTCCTTGGCACCATCAGCTGAGTTCCCAGATGTGCTCCTTTGAATCTTACCATTTATTTGTGTTAGCTTTACTATCATGGTGTGTTTCTCCTTTTGAAAAGGTGAAAAGAGAGGCAAGAGACTTTCTCTCCAACCCCAGTTCTTATGTACATACGCAAGATGTCTCCACATCTCTGAGTCTCTGCAGCTAGATTTTAGTAGGCAGGAATTTATGCAGAGAAAATCACCTAGAATGACTCATTTGAACAACTCTTCTGATGCAGCTGCTGCAAGGAGGTGAGGGAAGGCCTTACCTTGGAGCTACACTTGTAGAGGGGGTGGCTGATGGAGTCAACATAGTGATGCCTCATACAGCGACTGGGGTCAGAGTCGAGCATGAAGGAACTGTCTGTTTTACTGTCCGTGTCTCCCATCATCGCCAGGAGCGAGAGCATGGAAATCGAAGCTGCAAGTACATGATTTCCCATTGTCGAGGAACTTCTCGCTGATAACAGCAGAGGGAGGTAGAGTATTAAAAAACCTCCAAATTCTGGAAGGCAGTTCCTTTCCAGGACTGTGAAATGTCTGGTTTAAGTGTCTTAACCGTCATTATTCTTCTCGAATTGGAGTTTGCCGAGATTTTAATCCATCAAAGAATCTCCTGTGCAGCTGGGATAAAAGCAACATAAATCAAAATCCTGACCAAAAAGACCACTGGAGGAAAATAGACATAAATAATATTAAGGCACATAGGACCTTTTCTAGACAAAATATAAACTCTGAGTGAGCATTGTTCCCACAGCAGGTAGAGAATATGGCATTAGGAAGAAGAAGTCAAGGCCTTGTTTCTTTTAGCATTGCTCTATAATTTCTCTGGTGAGAACCTTTTAATATCACAAGTGGTACAGTGCCAGTCTTTTTAACTTGGTGATGTCCCTGGTGTGTTCCCCTCAGAACTGGTGATTAGTAACACATCAGAGACTTCTGCAAATCAAAAGGACTGTGTATCCACTCCAAGTATCAAAGAGGGGCAAAGCTAGGCTGCCTCCTGCATTACAGATGGGAATTTCTGGCCTAGGGACACATGGAAAGGCTGGAGGCAGGTTGAGATGTGGCTCTAGGGGCTGTCTGTCACTATGCTGCAGCTTCTGTGCTGCAGGGACAAGGGACACCCCCCGGATGGAGGGATGCTGAAGGTCCAAGCCCAGGTATAACCAAGTGGTCCCCCAGAAAAGCTGTTGAACATGGACCTGCACTACATGAAGAACTACTTAGGTCTCTGGCTGTCCTGCCCTCCTGAGTTCCAAACTCACATGCACATGGGTGGACATGCTTTACTTGCTTACTTGTCAGGCAGCACTTGCTGTGTCAGTCTCTTCCACGTAAACTAAAGAGCAGCATCTGAAAATACATGTATTCATGTATTATTCCATAATATCCAAGTACATCCCAACTATCAATTGTGAAAAAGTATATTCAGGTGGAGTCATGTGGCTATCTACCCAGGCACCTGAATTTCTGGGGCGTGTTGGAGACCTGGAGGTTCCCCAGGGAATAGGTGCAGGACAGCTCCTGAAATGCTGCCCAGAGTTTTGTGCCAGCAGGGGAAGGAGGGCATTTCCCTTAGCTGTTTCTTCACAGTCCCTTGATCCTTTTCATAAAGCTCTTAGTCCTGACTGGGTGATTTAATTTCGCGTTTACTACAAAGAGCTATAGCTTGAAAGAGTTGTGAATTATCCATCTAAATACAGCCCAATGAAGGATAGTCAGAAGACACTCACAAATACAGTTAAAAGGACTTTCTGAAGAAACTTAAGATAAAAGTTCCCTGCTCCCGAAGAAATGCTCCCACAGAGCCCCTTGAGTATTTAAAGAGCTGATGTGTGCCTTTATTGCCTTATACAAGCCTCTTTCAAAACTGTTTTCTTGTTCGCTGGCAATGCTCTAAATCGACTGATACTCATCTCCCAAACGGCCTGAATTGAGGCCTCCCCACCAGAGTGCCTGATGATTTGTGTATTGCTTTACAGCTTGCTCAAACACTTCTGTGAGAGGAGTGCATAGCAGTGACAAACGCTCCCAGAGTTCATCCAAGCTGGGATGGTGCTGACATGACATACAAAGCCTCATGTTGGGAAGAAATGTTATTAGGGATGCTCTGTGTATTAGAGAGACAAAGATGCTCTGTGTGTGAGACGTTTTTGTTGTTGTTGTTTCAAACTATTATCCATGTGCCTAAGTAGGAAAGGAAAAATTATGTGACTGTGGATTTAAATGACAGTATATTTTTTCCCCAGGGTCTGACATATGACCTGGGATATTTTCCTCAGCAAATGTAGCACTAAAAAAAAACAACACACACTACATCTTTGCCATATAAAGAACTTTAACAAGCAACACTAAACACTTAGAATCTCAGATACATTTATGCACAGTCTCATTCATGTCAATAAATATCCTTCCAAACATTTTTTCAGGGTAAGAGAGAAATCTCTTGGTCATGGGAGCTGGGACAGACTCCCTCCCAAAAATGAGCTGTGCTGCTCTAGTTCATGCAGATGATGCCCAAGGATTATCTAACAGGAGGAGTGATGCACTGCTTTTTTTTTTTTTTCCTCTATGTTTAACCTTTTACCTACATTCCTACTCTTTTTTTTTTATAAAGAAGCTGACCAAAACATGCTGCTTGGCAAGGTCTCTCTCCAACATAGTTAATCAGTATTACACACCCAGTAATTCCCTCTCTGTCCAAATAAATTTACTTGATACTAGATGCTCTCATCTCATGTGTTATAACATCCAGGGATCCTCATTTCCCATTCTTTCCATCCCACAGTTAATTTTGTTCTTCTATATCTTTCCTTGTTTTTGATCATTATGATTTAATACAGTGAGAGAAATCTGGAGTCCTGGCTCAGTTTTTGAAGTCTTATCACTCTAATTTTCTTCAGGAAATAATTGGATGACACAGAGTCTGTGTCATGAAAACACTGTGAGAAAGCTGGAAAGACACAGGGAAAAGTGTGAGAAAAGGAAGATGGCTGTACCTTCTTCAGGACAAGCACAGTACTAAAAGTATTAACAGTTTCACAATCTTGTCTTCTCTAGCAAAGAAATTTAGCAGACTTTGGTAACAATCCTTTGAAAGAAGAAAAAAATACTGTTATCACATACTTGTAAGAAAAAAAAAAGAGAGAAAACAGATATAAATGTGATCCATCATCTGTGAAAAAACTGTGTACAGTTGTTGATAGACATACTGGCAAAACAAGCATGTAGGTGTTTCTCCTGACATCCCTATGTGAAGTATGCACATAAATTTCTCAAGTCCATAGGCCATGTATAATATATATGGAAGAAAAAGTCTTAGAGGGATATTTTAAAAGAAGTTAGAGTGTAGATTTTGGATGCTGTAAAAAAAGTATAAATATTTTCACACAGGTACATCACCATGTTGAGATACATTGGCATGAAATTTTTCATTTCCATCTGTTATTGTGCAATGGCATTTCACTTGAACGTAACTTTTTTTTTTTTTAAGTTAAAGATTGCATTTCTTCCAAAACCAGAAGCAAGTATACCTGTAATCATTAATCATTGTAACTGATGACATTTTGTTTTATCTGGAAAATACACTTTTTTATTGAAGTCAACAATTTTACATGGAAAATGTTCTTCTATTTCAACTGTGTTTTGCTCAGTTTGTTTTCACATAAAAATGTGGTGGACAGCTCACCTGCCAAGCTAAAAAAATAAAGAAGGTAAAATGCTTCCTCTTTACAGCATTGTAAAGAAAAAGATTAAAAGGGGGCTTCATATAGTCAGGCTGACAATTGGCTACAAAAATACTCGGCCAATGAAAATCACTACTTCCCATTTTTTTCATAATTCACTGGTATGGGCAGTACATTTTGTTAGTAATAGGCTTAAAGTTCCCTTTATATATAAGTGGTTTTCAAAAATTCATGCAGGTATGACACACAAAAAGCTGTTACAGCTGTTGCCCAAAACTTCTACAGCTGCTACCTAAAAACTTCAGGGAAAAATAGAAGACATCCCAAAGAAAGACCATATTTACTCACAGTTCAAGACTATATTGCACATGGACGTAGGAGCAGAGTTAGGGTTATTTTTCCAACTCTCCGCTTTTATTAATTTCTTTCTGAATGCTGAAATAAAGATTTCTTATCTTAGTCTTAATATCATTTAGAGAACCGTAAAGGTTAAGGTTTGGTTTTGCTTTAAGGACAGAAGAAAATTCCATCATCTGGAATTATTTAGTCAGTCACTTTTTGAGAACGTAAACAGAAATTCCCTTTTTGCTATGCATCTTGGAAAAAAATAAAGAGCTGAGCAATTCTCCAAAGGTCTATTGGATCTGCACTGCTTTTACCCTGGAAGGTAGGAAGGGAGCAATGGAAAAGCTGATTTTTGGTGTACTTCTATTTGGCTGTTCTCAACTCCTGAGCCCCCTGAATTAGGCATGCATGTATATTCAGCTTGGTCTTCATTTGCTGTGCATTTTCTGTGTTTGAGACTCCTGCTTGATGATGAGGGCACAGTTCAAGTCACTCAATGCTTTTTATGTTTTGGAGGCTGCCAAAACCCTGTTGAGGCAGCGATGTGTATATATAACTTAAGCCTGGCCTTGCATGCTGTGCATATTTAGTAAACAAAATTGCTTGGATCCTACCATGTGTTCCCTCATTTTGAATTTATGTAAACAGAAGAGTTACAAGACTACTCAGTTTCTCCAAACTCCAGCCCTAAAAAAGTGTCACTAACCATATATGTGTATATGTGTGTGTGTGTGTGTGTGTGTAATTCACTGCTGATGTCCTGACAAAAATAAACCACAAAGTTCTTCATGAGACCAAAAGGGATTTCTCAAGAACTTCATCTAATCTGGAAAAGTTCAAACCAGAAAGATGAGGATTTGGAGGTTTTGCTGGGCTTGAAGATCTGGACTGGAGTGGAAACAACTGTGTTGGGCAAACTACAGTTTGATTTGTTCCATGGGGTTAAATTCTCCCCCACCATGACAAGGGTGGTCTATTCCCAGAGATCCTTCGGCATCCCCAGCACTCAGATGGCTTCCAGCCCACACAACCATGCCTGGGAACTGCCTGGGAAGCACTGTGTGCTATGGGACTAAGTTGTACAAGTGACAATCTGAGCCATTTAAGTGAACAGTTTATGCAGTAAGAGAGACAACCCAAGATGAGATGCTGCATCTGATCCTGCTTTCTGTTGAACCAACTCAGAGCCTTTGTCAGCTCCAATGTATTCTTTAGCTCTGTAAATAAATGCAATAATCTTCTTATCTAGTTATTTTACTGTGGCCATTTCTGTTCTGGCCTTCTATGTATGCTATCAAAATCATTGCTCCAGTCTGCAGCTGCCTGTCAAAACACCTGACAAAGTCACTGAGTGGCCACGTGGCAGCTGGGCAGGAGCAGATGAACACAGGGGACTCCATCTGTTTGTGAAATGCCTCCATGCAGCATTTGAACAGGTTTCTTCCAACCCCAGGGCAGAGCAAATGCCAAACAAAATATTTTGAGTGAGATCCTTACAGATCTAAATAAGTGAATGTTCACCCAAGGTCTCATTATGCCAAAGAGACTTTGCTCAACTGACATCCAGCTGTGCAGAAGCTTTGACACCAAGGGGAACATCTTCATCCATCATACAGGAGCTCCATCCACCCATTTCACAGCAGGTTGCAGGGTAATGTGTGCCTTCAACAAGGAAACACCAACAACACGTGCTCCTGGACAGCACTTGTGGCAAGAGGAGAGGGGAAGGAAAAAGGAAGTAGGAAGGAAAGAAAGGACTGAAGTGTCTTCTTCTGGATGTCCACAGGAGGAAAGACCATCTTCTGGTTCTACTGAGGTTGTGCTGTCCTACCATCTGGCTGCTGACAGCTGCATGGTGCTAATAATGCCAAGGTCACGGGTTCGATCCCCATAGAGACCTTTCACTTAAGAGTTGAACTCAATGATCCTTGTGAGTCCCTTCAAACTCAGAATATTCTGTGGGTTTATGACGTTATCCTG
The DNA here is from genome assembly GCA_035583235.1 of Hafferia zeledoni. Lineage (NCBI taxonomy): Eukaryota > Metazoa > Chordata > Aves > Passeriformes > Thamnophilidae > Hafferia > Hafferia zeledoni. The sequence goes on from JAWWEV010000001.1 coordinate 113,246,416, forward strand.
CAAAACTCAAGAAGATAAAAGGGACACTACCTCTGTCAGAATGTCAAACACCCCAGTATGGTAAATGAAACTCCTGCAAATGATTTTCTGCTGTGATGCTTCCTTAAGTATTTCAATATTTCAGGAGATAAGTACCTGTGACTCTAGGCAGACTGAAACCAAACCAAACCAAACCAACCACAGTAATTGCAGCAAATGTAATGGAAACACTCTGGGAGCATCAACATATGGGAAGAGCACACATGTGCCTGGCTCCTTGGGCTTTGATGGGACAGCTCATTTAAGGTTCCCTTAAGTATTCACGTCCTGGGGATCTGGTGCATGAGATGGAACAAGTTCATCTGAACAGCACTTGAGCTGGCTTGAGCTTCCCTCTCCTTTTGAAGTTTCCAAGAATATTTCTAGCCCTTCAGGTAGCTGGGAGAGGGGGAGCTAACCGTGCCTTCCTGCTGGGCGGTTGGAATAACAAACTCTAGTGGGTACTGCAGGCTGGCACTTGGCCAGCAGACAGGCACAGGCCAACACAGAGAAAGGGATTTAATACACTCACAAAGAATAACTACTGGGGGACAAAAGAGAGCTTGTATTTTTATTCTTTCCTTTTCCTGCTTCCAGGAAACTTTAAATAGATTGATTAGGGGCATGCATGGAATATCTCTCTAATGAGCCAGCAGAGCCATTTAATGGTGAGGTGATGCCAGGCTTGGATTCTTTCTTTCTTCTTGTGTCTTGCTGAATATCAAAGTAGTCATGGTCTTGAGTCTGGGACAGGAGAGAAATAGAGTTTTCCACTTGGTCATCCAGAGGTTACTGGACGGGATCACTCCTTGGTGAAGCACCAGGCACAGAGCTGAGCTGTCCAAGTAAGGCCACCCACCCCTCCCAGGAGGGAAACCAGAAAGGGTGTCTGCTGGCTACAGTGCAAATGTTCCCAGCCAAGCACTAGCTGTAGGATTTGCTTCAGTAATTACCTCTACTTTAGTCTTATGACCCAACATGAGGCAAAATTACTCTTGGCCAAATTACAAGTTGCTGAGAGAAGTCCAGGGCATTCAGGCATGTGTCCTCTACCTGTTGGAGTGTGTTAAAAGCAGGTGGGTAGGTTTTGTTCTCTGGATTTTGCATATCTTCTAGAGAACTCAAAGGTCTGTATATATCAATAGATGCAGGAGAGGGAATGAGTTTCTTATTATTTAATATTAAAAAAAGACGTCCCTGCCACTGGGACCAGCAGAAAATGCTATGCATGCTGGAGACAGCACATGATGGAAGGGGATGATGTTCCCTCTTTCCGGACCTTACGGGCAAAATCCTTTCCTCTTTTATACACAGTCAAAATTCAGACCACCATTCATGCACCTCTGATAATTAGGAAACCTAAATATTTGGCTCATGGTAACAATTTTATGTCTTCTAACAAGAGGAGCAGTGTTCCCCTAGGTCCCACTCCCTTTGAGCCGTGCTGCTATGACAGTAATGTGATTGTCACTGCCATGGTATGCTTAACCTTTGCCAAACCAGAGCTGAGGCATTAACTCAGATCCCCAACTCACATGTCTTAAAGGGCAACATAACCTGTGCTGCCTCCACACTGCCAGGCTGACACAGCCTGCAGCTCAGCAGTAATAAGCACGTAAATGTGACAAGCGTAAGCCATAACAATGATTGATGCAAAAAGAAAAATAACAAAGAGGAGCTGAAAAATAGCAATGAGGAGGAATTCCTAGGACCAGTGTCTCCATGGTACCAGCAGCCCCCTGCCCTGACACCAGAAGAGGGGCTGCACTTGCCCATGTTAGAAAGGATCTCCATGCCACATAACAAAATTCCAACAAACAGGACAAGGACTAGTGGTGTCTGGAAGTGGTAGTGCCACTGCTACCCGGCTAATAGTCTGAATTAGATGATGTGAATAAAGAAGGAATATATAGACAGCCAGCTGCTCAAAGGCTTACTACAACCTTGCTTTTATTGTTCTGCTAAGTTAGAGGTGGGGCATCAGAGGGATTCCTTGCATACCACTACTGAGAAATTTTAATATGTTCCACACTGACACAGATAAAAAGGAAATAACAGCTGATCATAGTCAGCAGAGCATGCAGCATCTCTTCAGATGCATGTACAGAATACAGGCAAAGTGCCCTTGGCTCAGACACCCACATTAACCTGACCCAACCAAACCTTTCTCCTGCCACTGAGCTGAGTTTCAGCAAAAGGATTGTCAAGTGGGAAGTCAGGCAGCAGAAAAAAAGGTGACGTGGGCATGGCTATTCACCCCATCCCAAGATACCAGGACATGGAGAAGGGCAGGGGAGCTGAGAGGCAGAACAATTTACACTAATGAAAAGAAACGCATGTTTACACAACCAACAATGATCCCATGGAACAAGATATCATAGAGGGCAAAAGTTGAGCTGGGCTCAGCAAAAGGACCTGTTGTGTATGGGAGGGTTACAGTCACAGGGATTTTATTTTTAAAGAGTTTTTGGAAGGGTTATAAACTCTCAGGACGCTGAAGGTTCAGTTGATGGGGTTAGGGAAAAATCCTTCACCACAGCAAGTTACTCTGTAGCTGCCATGGGGTCTCTATGTCTTCTTTGATGTGGCCACTTCCAGCCATGCTCAAGAGGTTGATTGCTCAAATAACGTGAGTCTATGGCACAGTCTCATGTAGCAAAACTTTTTTAAGACTCAAGTCTCTCCTCATACTCAGGTGGACATTAGAGATCAAGGAATTTGTAATACTCATATTACAGCTATCAAATATTCATAATGCTAATTGCAATAGTGATATTTGGTGCTGGGGAGTGGGATGTTTTTCTTCTTTCAGTTAAACAAAGAATCCACTAGATTTGGTGCAAAACCAAATGTCTCAGTGGTTTCATGTAAGCTTTGCACCACAGATAGTCCACTCCCTTCAAGGTCCAAGAACAGCCTTGTGCACTTCCTAGTGTGTCTGAGAGCAGACAAGCCAGGAAGGGAACAAAGTCACCCTCAGGGGAAATGGGGAATGAAGCCAACTCCAGGAGTACTCCTAGTCAAATGAGTCAGGGCAGGCATCAATGTGATCTCCCACCTGGGCAAAAAAGACTGCAATCCCAGCAACACAAGCAGGCAAGAACATACAGATGCTCTCACAAGCCTCAATGGCATATGAAGGATTATTCCAATGGGGCAGGCAGCTTTTGTGGAAGTCAGCCATGAATAAGTAGCTACCTGGAGTACTGCTACTGCAGACTGTACCCAAGACTATCCAGAACAAGTATCCTGCTCTGCAAGGGGCAGTCATCAGCATACAGGCATCTGATCAAATCTGGGTGCTGCACAAACCCAAAGATCTACATGGGACACCTTCAGGTAGAGAAAGGAGCTTGCAGCTAATCAGCAGCAGCTCTTAATTTAACTCTGTCCCTAAATCAAATTGCATTTTACTTTGTAAGCTTAAAACATCTATTCCTTCCACATTTGCTTTTAACTGGAAAATCTTAAAACGTTGTTTTACAACACAAGTTTTGCAAAAAAGATTTCATTATTCCAGCAAGCGCATATTTGTGTATATATAAGTCACACTGGGAACCCCCGAATCAAGTTGGTAAGTAATTACTCACCAAATAGTTCTATTTAGGTCCAGGGAATTATTCATGTGTATAGCTGCTCACAGATATGAGTAAGGTCCCACAGCCTGAGCAAAATGAGCATCATTAGTCATTTGAAAGGAAGGAGGAAAACAAAAAAGAAGTCTTAAAATGTAGATATTCTTCTATTCTTTTGAGGAGGGATAAATAACAGCACTGTGATTATTACATCCACATTTATGGATGAAACCAGGCAGCTGCGTTACTTCTATTAGAAAGTAACTTTGCAATAAGAAACTGCTTTCAAATAATCATTTGCCTTCATGTGAATTGTCCCCACTACTGGCTTTAAATAATCATTTACCTATCCTTTTTAAACATGCAGAGTTCCTACCTCTCAGCCACTGGGACAGTTACAAACCTTTAGGAATTCTAAGTAACATTTAGCATATATAAAACATTTTTCCATCTTTCAAGAACTGCAGAAACCTTCGTAGGTTACTTGCCATGCAATCTTTCTCAGGAAGAAACAGGATGTGTTGTAGGGGGGTTATGAGGGAAATTTAAATGAACTTGAGGGATAGGATAAGAAAATTGCCTGACAGTCCCACAAGAGTCAGTCCACACATACACCATCTTGTAAATTCAGATTTGCCACAAGCAAATTGCCACCCCCCCCAGCACACACTCTGTGACGCTGCAGCACTTACCTAACCCAGTACAGGGATTGGTCTCCGCAGGGTTTATCTTTGTTACCCTGCTGTTTGCGACTGGACCCATTCACTTGAACTTTTATAGGATGAATTCACTCACCTGAATGGTAGCAGGGAGCCGGGGCTCTCCTCCTCGGCTGGGCTCTCCCGGAGCACTGTCCGTTCCCGAGCCTCGCAGTGGCACTACACTGACACTTTGTCACTGGGCTCATAACAGTGAAACTCCTCTTTTGTCCCAAAGAAACAGAGAACAATTATGCTCGTGCCTCTGGCGCTGATACACAGGGAAATGATCGGCCGGGAGCGGAGGACAGCCTCCCTCTCCCCTTCAGCTGGCGCTCCGGGGTCGTGCAGCATCCTCCCTTTCGTGTCAGCTCCCGGCGGCACCGCCACGCCGCATGACGTGTCGCGCTGACGGGCTCGGCTACCTACTAAATATACCCCTCGGCATTACAGCAAAGGCGAGCACCGTGGCTTCCCTCACAGCTTTTAGCCAATCCAGAGTGCGCATTACATCTGTCCTAACCCACAAGCAGCCCAGCCCATGGGAAAAGCCTTGCAGAAGTTTGGGGAAATAATAATGCGCAAATTAAGAGCGCTCCTGCGAAGCGTGACACAAAAAGCAAAAAATAAGTATTGCCTGTTGTTTCAAATTATTTTAGGCACTCTGGCAGATGACTGGCAAGAGCATAGCACGAGCTAGTACTGATAAAAGTAAACAGTCCAGCTTTAACCTAGCGGGCTTGCCTGTGCTCATAGAGCCCTATTGTAATGGGACAAAGAGGGTGCTGGCGATACCAGCTCGCCCTGGACGAATTCAGGGCAGACTCCAGCATGTCCACTCACTCCAAAGCCATACAGCCAGGACCAGCACGGAGCTGCCGACAGGAGCCCGGCACGCCCACAAGGATTGGTGTTTAACCAAGTGGCTCAGAAGCACACTGGGCTACCTATTTGACTGCATAGAGGCATCCTCTGGACAGGAGATAAAGACACAGGGAGAAGAGGGAGACACTGGTACTAGAGCTGTGCCAATTCCATTGAAACACATTTTAGTTTAAAATACGCTACAAGGAGAACATGTGTGTCAGAGAAAGACAGTAAGCACTCAGTTTAGGTTCATGTAATACCCCAAAACTTGTTGGAATCTCTTATTTGTGTGCTTACCTTTGGTAAATGCACCACTCCTTCCTCCCCTTGCACTCTTCAGAGAGCTAAAAAGAGGTCCTGTTACTTCCAAATGCTTTTGTTCTTCTGTCCCTCTGTCACATGGCTTGCCTTTTATATTTGCAACACACAAAAGTTAGGGCTGTTGTTTAAGAGAGAGAGGGGGAGAGGGGGAGAGGGAGAGGGAGAGAGAGGGAATGTCAAATGGAAAAGTGCCATTGCAGTCATATATCAATCAGGGCAGCAGCAGCAGCAGCTCGCTGGCAAATGGGAATTCCACAGAAATGTGAAGCTCTTGTTATCTGAGAAATCACAAAATACCACCAGCCAAGCTCTGCTCTGCAGGGACTTCTTGTTATTGGCAAGCCAGGAAATAGAAGGAAATCTAGGTGCTTTTTTAATTGTTGTTATTGTTTCGGATCTGGAGATACTTACACTGTTGTATGTGTAAGCCAGTGGAATATAAATCCTGAATCAAATTCCTTCCTAAACAAATGCACTGTGTGCAAGATAAAGCAAACCACAGAGAAGCAAGGTAAGGGAGTTAAGTGAAGAATGTGACACTAATGATCTAAAGAATTTGATAACTGTTTGCACTTGGAAAATATTCATAGAAAAACTAACTTTTTCCTGGATTACTCATTAATCTCCTTTTCTTTTTTTCTGAGCAGTTTTTCTTAGATTTTTTTTTAACTGTGATTGGTCTCAGATAACCTTTATTCAAGCCGTGCTGCTTCACTACAATTGGTCACCTAAATCATCTGCCATTCCCTGGCTGTCCAGTTGGGTAAGCAGATCAGCATTTGCTGCTTAAGACAACCTGCCCTGAAATTCTGAAGTTTCTCTCAAATAAACTCAGAAGTTTGCTCACAGAAGAAAACATGGTCTTTCTGCTTTATGCACCTTGCTCTGAAGAATTCCAATTTTGGAAAAAAAAATCCTTCAGCCTTTTATAAAAAATATTGCGGTGTATGCAACACACACCAAAAAAAAAAAAAAAACAAAAAAAAAAACAACAAAGAACAAAGAAATAATTCCTGAGGGGCTGAAGGCAGACTCCATCCATGGAAAACCCCTCTACAACAAGCTCCCAGCTCTGGATGTGAGGAGGGTGTTTCACTTCTCTGTGGAGCTGCCCCTAGTCATCCTGTGGCGTTACAGGAAGCACAGACCTAAGCTGGTTAATTAAAAAATAGACAACATAGCTGGGCATTCACAAGCTGAATCTGTTCAGAGGCACTGGCCAGCAGATGGACGGGGTCCTGTGTCGATTGTGTTTGAACTCTAAAGGAAAGTCGGTATTTGATGGATGATGTTATCAGCTAAATGTCTTATGTGGTATAAGATCAAAGAACAGATGGAAATTATGCCTTAAAAATAGAATAATCTAAAAGTGGAATGGCCTGTAGATGAGAAAGCATCATGGAAACAATAAAGGAGACTTGCTTTGGCTGGCTTTGCTGCAGAGCCAGGTTTGACTGGTGGCATAAACCACTGACCCACTTAGGACCAAGATTCTTAGGATGTGAGTTTACCTACAAATTTTTTCCCTCATATTCAGTGTTTACATTGTTTTCCCTCTTAAGCCAGCCTTGGGTTTCTCTCACTGACCATGTGTGTCCCAACTCTTTGCTTCCTCTCAGATGTCACCAGAGTCACCCAGAGTGGGTGATGGCAAAGCTCACCAGCACCCTTGCCTTGCTGAAACTGCAGGATAAAATATCTCTGATGCCCTGGCACTACACTTACCTTAAACAGGTAGACTACATAGAGAAATCTATTTTAATTTATCCAACACCCTCCTTTAAAATGAAGGCTATTGGCCCTTTGGTCGTTACACTACCAGGTTGTCTCTCTTTTTCCATAGGCAAGAAAGTGATTTACATACTCCAGTTATTTACAGGAAGGATCTGACATATGCAAGGCATTGTTAAGTAGTTCCTGAATGAAACCCTGCAGGAGACAATAGGTATCTTACTCGTGGACCTTACTTAAAATTTTGCTTTAGATTTTTTTACTGGCACAACTTATGTCTCTTCTCTTTGTGTCATCTACAGGTAACAAAATCTGTATTCATTTTTGTTGAGTGCAAAGCTTACTTTAAACATTCAACAATCATCAGTAATGCCTCAAACAGCATTATTTTTGAGAAGCAGCACTCAGCACTTCACTGCCACAACATAAATTCCTAATGCAGGAAAATCAGCAAAATTTTTCGAAAAATTAAAAGTGACTAAATTTTTTTTATCTTCAACTTCCAGACCCTGTTTAGCTGCCAGTGGAAGTTAATCAGCAATTAATTGTCTGCACAGGCTGGTGACTTATAAACTGACACTCATTTGTGGCCTTCTGAATGAACTTGCACAAGATCACAAGCACAAAAGTAGAAACATCTAATGTAGCCTCCCCCCATCTCAAGAACACTATGGCCCACAACGTTTTCATAGCTGTTCATAAATCTTCAGCCTCTCTCAACCTCTGTGACTTAATCCCACCCATAAAACCAGTCGTTTTGAAGAAACAAATAAAAGTGGAAAGCACAGGAGCTCAGAGCTCAGTTTTCAAAGACTACTAGACATCTGAGATGACCCCAGATATTAGATAATATTTCCAGAAGATTTAAGGTATCTGCTCCTATCAGTTCTGATCTGAGTTCCCTTCTGAGGGAGTTTATCTCACTTAAAAGTAGTTGCCTGCAAACAAAGTTTAGGCTCTTCCAGCAGCAAATGTAGAGTTTCTATCCCAAATTACCTTCAGTATAGGCCCATTTCAGATTGGCATCAATCACAGTTTTTCTCTCTGTGAACAACCACAGATATTCTGCTGACTCAGTTCAACTAAATATCTTTTTTTTTTTTTTTTTAATAGAGAGAACCAGTAAGATAAATCCCTCTCTCAAGGACTCATACTGTAATTTTTAAGAGATGGAGATCCCCCTCTGCATGGAGTTCTACCAGTCTCCCTGGTCCTATCTCCATAAAATGCACTGGAGACCTGCAAGTTTAATTTGCGGGTTTCCTTATTCTAACACCATATAACTTACAAGAGTCATGTTTGTCCTTGGAAAACTACCTGCAATTCAGTGGGATCCAATTGTTTACCCTGTTGGCATCATCAAGCCCCGTGTTGCTTCCTCAAAGGAGCAGGATTTCATTTCTCCATCATATATGTGTTGTGAAATGCAATGTGTCGTATTCATCTGAAGGACTTTCCACTGCTGCCACTTTGTAGTTTTTCTCAGGCAAATTTTGCCTTCTGAGACAGTGACTAAAGATTTCCATGTCATCAAATGTGCTGTCAAAATAGGCACTGCTTGGTGTTTGTGCTGGTTGTGTCTGCAAAGATCATGAAAGGAGAACACACGCAAGGACAATTTTTAAATATACTCACACACAGACTATTGCTGCAAGCAGTTAGAAGGAGTAGGATGCATAAGAATGCAGTTCAGGGAAGGACAATGCTTTGGTGAAGGGTGTTTTACATTTGGGGATTGGCCATCAGTATTCTTTTCATAGCTGGGAATGTAGGAGGAACTGAGAGTATTGTATTGACAGTCTACAGCAACAAACAACATAATACTTGTATAATGAATGTATACTTTGCGCAGATAAGAGGCACCCAGAATTCTTAAAGGCAATGTTTTCTATAATTTTTATAATAAAAACAAAAAAAGGAATTGGGCAAATATTATTTCCAGTAAATAAAATTACACACCCACATACAGCAATGGAGAAACAGGTAACATAAAACTTTGTTTAGGAATTTGATGTTTTCCATTTCTTCTTTTTCCTCATGGTGCTTTATCTCAGATTCCTTATGCAAGGATATTTAAATACCAAAACACATATTTTCTTCTATAACCTAAATATGCCTCTTCTTTCAATGTTTATATGTATCAATGAACATGAGTTGTTAAAAACAGTATCTGGAAATGTTTATTTGGTTATTTATACATACATAGTTATTACAGCAAGGCTCCCTTCATCTAGGGAATTAAGCTGCCATGGAAAAGACTGTCAAAATTGGTGGAAGACTAGATTATTTCCCTATTAATTTTATGACAGAAGTCAGAAAGATATTATTGCCTGTGGACAGGTTGACTTGAACTTTAGGTTGACTTGAACATGTGAGTGCAGAAGGATCAGCAGTTGGTGTTCCCCTGGCTTCTTCAGCAAGAAGGAGGGGTCTGTCAGGGGTCTGTCCTGATATGTGCTTAAAAGAGACGAGCTGAAGAGCTTGACAAGGAAAACAATATTCCAGTGGGAGATCATGGATGAACAGTGACTTGAACATGTCTGTGGAAGAGAGGCAGGTGGCAGTCTGGCAGTCAGGCAGGGGGAGGTTTTCATGAGTGATTCAAGCACACAAAGTCACTACTCTGCCCTCCTAATGAAATTTGCTGCCTGTTCCCTGTCACAGCTGGGTTCCCCTGCACTCCACAGAGCCCTGATGAGCAGTTTGTGTAGGATAAGTGAAAACCCCTGGATTCCTACAAATTTTTGCCTCTTTTTCCTCATGTTTACTCACTCAGGTTTTCCCCCTTCATAACCTTCAGCTCCCTGATCCCTGCATTTCTTGATTATGCATAATGATGCACTTCTCCCTTTGCTCTCTCCCACAAATTTTACAGCTCCTTTTAAAGCCCCTACAAATCTGCTGGCTGAGCAAGGGGCAGCACACCCTCACTGGACAGCAAGCACATGCTGTGCCTCTTCAGACTGCCAAAATGTGGGTTCTTTGGTTTCCCTCTTCAGGACAACAGTAGGATGCAACGCCCCTACCTAAGCACCACAGCTCCTTATGTGCCCAAGAAATTGTCTAGAAATGTAGTTTTCTCTGAGACCTCAGCCTTGCTGTCAAAATTGCCTAATTTGGGTATCTGGTTGAAAAGATAAAGGGAGATACTAACATCAGGGCAGAGACACGAAAAGGCAATTCAAGCCTTTAGAAAATAATAAGTAAGAGTGTAAAGGTGTCTCTTTTCTACTTTCAAGCTGCTGACCACCATAATTCCTGTTCCCATCACCTTTGGAGTGACTGTCTGCACTTCTCTGATGTCCTTTGCCACTACACTACTTAATGGAGATGGAGGAAAGTTACCGTGTTTCCTTGAATTTCAGCAACATGGCTCAGCAGTTCTTCAGACTCTTGTGGAATTTATCCACCCTCTCCGAAGGCAGATATCTCAATCTTATCTGGGCTTCTCTTGGAAACCACAAATAGGTACTGCCCAAAGGGCTGTTCACTTGTTCATGGTAGGATGAGGTGGAACTGCCTTTTGACAGTATCTATTTATTTCCATTAATAACAAAAGGAGCAAGGAGTGACTGGTCCAGATTTTGTCATCCACCTGTTGAATGCCTTGGCTAGGGCAGATGAATTCCACCTTTAAGGTAATTTCAAATTATCCTATAAGCATATGCAGTAGATACTTAACATACCAGGAACTATAGATGCAGGTAGGTCAATGTTAATAGTCTCACTTTATCTGCCAAGGCTGCAAGGAAAGTATTGCATCAAACAGTGTGGGATAGTGACTCTTGATGTGCAGTGTGCAGTTTGCAGCATATGTCTTCCATCTGATAGATGTAGAAAGGTTCTCTGTTTGAAAACTTGTGATGTGACAAATGTTTATCTGAGTATTGAAGAACAGTTAGGATGTGCCCTACAGGATCCCCAAGCCACATTTTAAAACAGGGTGTATTAAGCCTAGTCTCTTGTAGGAAGGGGTTATAGTCATGCCCCTCAGGTGTGCAATGTGGACTTTCAGCAATTGAAAAATTCTTCTCCAACATTTGCATCTCCACCCCCCCTTGTGGGTGATACGTGGTACACTTGGACATTGACACTTGTGTCTCTACCCTACCACCCAAACCACAACCAGTAACATTTCTGCTATTTCCTGTCTCTGTGTTCCTCAAGAGGTCAGAGTTTGCCAGAAAGTCCTAAAGAGTGTCCAGTGGCACAACTGGCTGTTTTCCACAAGTACAGACTGAGTTAGTGATTCGAAATGTGGTTTGAAGTTGCTTCTCTCATCAAGAATTGGATCTTGAGGGTTTCCTTGTAGCTTGCATGGCCTTGAGCATCAGACTGTAGCTTCATTTCTAGGATGGCTTGTATGAGAGAGAGAAAACACTAGGGTGGCAGGAGTACCTCTACTTAATTGAAAAAAGCATCATTGCCTTCCTCAGGTTAGGGCAGTGATTTGAACAACACTTCCATAATGACAAAAAAGTTCCCATAGATTTGCTTAGAGCTGCAAAAATCACCTGGCAAGGTACAGCCAACCACTAATAAAGGCAACTTTGTTTTATTGCAGTCTCCTGCCAATACCCACAAAATACGATTTTCTTACAGTCAAAATGCAATAAATGAAGTGGAGGAGACATTTTTCTTTGCTATTTACTGTGAAAAATTAAAACCAAATAAATTGTATGATGCAGGTTTGTGTGGCCACTCCCTGTGCAACACCTCATGTTTTAAAAGGAAGCATTAAATTAAGTCAGTCTCAGCTAACCAATTGGGGTTAAAACTGCAGGGCAGCTTGCTGTATGGGAAGTTACTGAGAAGAAATGCTATTTAGAGCAGGAAATTGGTGATTCATAATTGACATTAACTCCAGTTACCCTCCAATGTGCATGCTGTATTTCATGTGAAATTATTATAAGCAAAGAAAGGCCATTCCCTTGAGCAAGTTCAAGTTAATGTTTAGGAAACCATTTAACTTATTATTAGGACAAAAGTCATTATGGTGCAGTGGTCAGATGCTCAGACTGCACTCTCAGCTGCAAAACCTGTGCATTTGAATGCCTCTTTGCAGGTAGCTCTTCAGACATATGGTCATTTTGGCCAATTCACTGAAATCCAGCTTCACCAGTGTCCCCAGACAATACTCCCACCTACTAGACAGAGCCAGAAACAAGTGGTTTTTTAGCACTCCCTGTGGGCAGCTGTCTAATTGCAGTGAAATCTATGCTGGTCTCTAGTTTTATGAACACAGGTCCCTTCAAACTCCAAGAAACTCCTGGAGGCCCAGCAGTAGGTGGGGGCAGAGCCACAAGGACATGCCCACACACAGCTGCATTTGGACCTTGGCTTCAATGCAATATTAAACATGTACTGGCAGATGCCAAAATTGCAGAAGGCAGCTTTGCTACAATTCAGACTATATAATGAGACAGCCCAAGGCCTGGGACCTCACCTAATGAAAGCCAGCAATGCTCTCTGGGTTTTGCTGCCACCTGTGACCTTGCACCGGGGGCAAATTTGGTGCCACCACTGCCTGGTCCTTAACAGCTCAATGCTTTGCCTTTTGGTGTCCACAGCAGAGGGGAAGCTCACTGAAGTTCCTCAGAGTACTGCTCTTTGTTCAGCCCAAATGGACATATGAACTTAATTACTCTACCATACCTATAAGCCTAGAATAAGGAATTAAATAGATCTTGTAATGGATTTTGATGTGAGTAAAGTTTTGGCATCTTACACAATTTTTTATGATTTTTTTTTCAAATGAAAGCAGAAACATCCATCTAATATAGAATATGCCTTAAACTGCAAGTGTAAATCAGACACAGACTTCATGTACAGTACCTCTGAGCTTGAGAAAAGCACTTTAAACCACTGCCTTCATTGCTACCTTTAGAAAAGAGGGTTTGGGACTCCTCTCTGCAAGGAGAGACACTCTGCAGCCACAGTGCTGTGCATGACCAAGGACCCCACAAGAAAAGCCAGTCACTCTTCATGGCTGGTCAAGTTCCTGGGGCCCTGCTGACTCCAGGAGGATGCTCAGGGCACAGAGGGGTGACAGGTCATGGAAAGCCAAGGCATTCACCATCCTTCTCGGCCCCTGCTTGGCCTGTGATAAGGAAGACAAGGGACTTTTTGGGTAGTAAGGACAGAAGCACACAGCCTCAGGAGCAAAGCAAGTTAAGAAAACATTCTTGGTGTAAGACAACAGGTGACAAAAGTCCAGACAGAGCTGAAGCACACTGGAGTTGAAGAGGACACCAGAAGAGAGGATAAACTATGGTGTACTGAGAGTGAGCATGGAAAAGGTAAGAAAGGTTGCCAGCAAAAGGCAGGAGAGGCAGGAGAAAGACCCTTTTCTTAGTGGTTCCAAATAATCTTCAGTTCTGCTGGGCAAAGAAACCATGGTAGAAATGTGAGTCCTGTACTTCGTCTGAAGGCTAAAAAGATAAATAAGATGTTATCAAATAGAGACTACAAAAAGCAAAGTTTGCTCTCACTTAGCAGAGTCAAATATACAGCACAGCATTAGGACCTTCAGGAGCAGACCCTGACAAGAGTCTTCCTTGGAATTACTGCCTTGGGCAGAGACTGGAGGCTACTGCAGGAAGCAGAATTAACTCTGGAGTAAGGAATTAGAATTTCCCAAGCAAAGGAAGTCCATCAGAATAGGCTGAGGCTGATGTAAGAATGTACAGAGACTGTGAAAGGCACCATGAAACTGAAGTGTTATGCCACAAAACCATGTATTTTGCACATACCTTGGCAAGGCACAGCTGTGTCCAGAATTTGGGAAAATATGGAAGAATCACAACACATTACCCTGTCTGGGAAAGAATCAACATGAACCTGTGGTGCACAGCATGGATGAGGAGGATGGTGACAGCACCATTAGAGGCAAGGGGTTATTCACAGGAGCCATGGAAAATGCTGTGGTGCAAGATAAAAGGACAATCAGCCCATAGACAAATGGCAATAATCAATTTTCAGCTGGGCAGACCTGCACAAGCTGATAAGGTGCCTGACAGGGTTACGAGCACTGAAAGAAAAGCTGCAGGCATCATAAGGTAAGAGAAGAAAGAGCTCAGAAGGACTGTTCCCCACTGAAGGAGATAAAGGCATGTGCAAATGAAAGAGAGAGTTCATAATAGTGTCAGGGATTTTTAAAATGCCACGTCCTTGATCTCACCCCCGGGAAGAGTGCATTGGAGTTAGAATAATAGCAGAAATGACTGAGGGACCCTTCAAACTGCAGAGCAGAGCACAAAAGCACCTCACTGCCTTTATTCCTTCTCCAGGGAATGGCTGGAGCCTTGCACCCTCAGCCCAGGGTGAGGTTGAAGCACAGAACCGGGAATCAGCTGAGAAACTCAGGCCTGGAGAGAATCCACATCCATCCACAGGAGGAAATGCCACTTCCTTAACAAATAAGGAAAATCAAGCCAGTATGTGAACAGAGCAAGTTTCCTTCTCCTCCCAGAGGGAATCGCTTCCAGGAGACAGGTGGTAACACGCAGTAGTACACCTGACACACCAGGCAGTGCTCTTGGGTAGAAGTCAGTATTGGAGGGCCACAAAGGTGATTAGAGGGATGGAACATCTCTCATATGACCTTGGAAATACAACTGACCATCCTTGTAAGCCCTACTCTGTCCCACTGAAGCAAGCTGGGGCTAAGCTTAAGGGCTCAGGACAGCCAGTGGGGTTTCTGCTTCCTAACAGCACTGCTGCAGACATCTCAGGCAAAAGCAGCATCTTCCCTTGTGAAAGGCTCTTCAGAGGCTCAGCAAGCACTGCAAATTAGTGCATTGTTTTTATGGCATTAACTTCTGTGTTTCTGATTCCTCCTTGCTAAATCTATTTTTGCCCCTGTAGGAAGGAAACAGGAAGCTTGTTAGGGCTGCTTTCCTAAGAGCTTGCTGGAATTATGGTTGTGAGTTTCATACTTCCTTGCAGAGCTATGCTGGTCACTTACAACTCAATCACTGCATGAATGAATAAATCAATGAAAGAACAAATTAATTACACAGGTCTTTGTCAGGTTCCCTGGCTTCTGAGCTTCATGGACTTGGCTGGGACTGTCAGCAGCTCTGCACTGTGGACTGGCTTAGAGCTGGTCCAAAGCTCATAAAAGACACAGATTTCATCCCCTCCTCAACTGTACC
Organism: Hafferia zeledoni; assembly: GCA_035583235.1. Lineage (NCBI taxonomy): Eukaryota > Metazoa > Chordata > Aves > Passeriformes > Thamnophilidae > Hafferia > Hafferia zeledoni. The sequence continues at coordinate 113,261,782 of JAWWEV010000001.1, forward strand.
TTCCCTTGGCTGCACAGAGACCCTGAGTAGCTACAGCCTCTGTAAGACTAGGTTGAGATCACAATCTTCTATCACCCCATGACATCTATTTGCAATGACTGCAATGATGCTTTGGAACTGGAGAGCCTCATCCTGTTAAGCTCATTCCTTCCATTGCAAAAGACCACTCTGGAAAGTAAAGTGGCAAGTCTGTATCCCTGGTTTGCAAAACAGGAGTGCTTGCATTAATCCCATCAGCAAGTCTCCTAAATTTACACCAGCACCAAATTTATCCTTCCAGTCACAAAGTGGTAGCATCTATTTTGATATTTTCAATATATGCTGATCTAATAAATCCAATAAATGAGGTGGTGGAATTGTATTGTTTGAAGTCTTAAACACAGTATTGTAGGATGTTGATTACTTTTGCTAAGTTGGGAAGGAATCATGGCTGTGCTCTAGGATTCCTAAAAATTCTCTGAAGTTTGAGGCCATGGTATCTGCTTTACTGTGGTGCTGTTGGACATGGAAAAGGGGTGGTCAGTTTGCTGTAATTTTTTTTCTTTTGTTATTGGCTTAAAAAAAAAATGGCCTTCAAAATTAGTTGTCAAGAGAGAGATACACTCATAACCAGCAAGACAGATGGTTTTAGTACCTCAGAGCAGACTGTTGGTGCAATGAAGGCTCTGAGAATTGTGCACATAAGTGCACCTCAGCCCCTGCTATCACAGCTTCAGTCCCTGCCTGTGCAAGTGCTGCCTCGGATTTGTCATCTGCAAATAATCACACAAATTCACCTTTATGGTGTTTCTGAGGTGTAAGTTAATGCTGAAGGGCCACACTGGAAGTAGGTGAAGCCTATTCAACTATCTGGAGGACCAGGAGCTGTAGTGTAGACCAGACACTGACATTTTTGGTACAATATCTTCTAAAGCTGCTTAGAGCACCACATTAGATAACATGGCAGGAGAAATACCTGTCCTCTTTTACTCATCCAAATCTCTCCTGTGTTGCTACTGAGGGTGATTTGCAGCTTCCAGATCCAGACTGCAGCTCCCACAAGAGTGAAAAGTCATGGTGTCAGTGCACTCAGGAGGTGCTGAGGGCAGGAGGGCTTCGTCACCATGGCAGGGAAGCACAGACACCAGCCCTGGTGCCCTGCCCTACACAGGGATCCAAACCATGATGCTGGCCTGGGAAAAGTCATCCCCACAAGCCTGGCTGCTCCTCACCCCCAGCAGCCACTGCTGGCCACTGTGGACTGGAGTGCTGACTGGGTGAATGTCTGCCTGGTGCAGCACAGCCACACTTAGGGCTCTCTGATTGATGCACTAAGATGCTTTATATCATGTCATAATAGTTTATTGAATTAAGAAAATCAAATAATGAAGTGCAAATGAAATGGTTTTGCTTCTTCAGAACAGAAATTTGCAAAATTATTAAAATTGAGCCTTCTAATAAAGAAATGCAATATCGTGGTTTGTTGATTTCGTTTGTCTGGGGTCTTGTGTTGGATTTCTTTTCCTGAGGTTGTTATATTTTCACAGAACATTTCATTTTCATTTATGATGTAGTTTCCTGGAGAAAATGATGCTGTTAGAAAACATAATTTATCTCTTCTGGAGTTTTATAATAGTAAAATTACAATTTAGGTTCTTGGTAAGTTGTAAATCAAATACATTTATTTTATGGCCTGGTCTACAGAGCTCAAGAGACCAGCTCTATCTATCCAGTTTGTAATAAATTGATGAACATCTTTGTTCAGCACAGCAGTCCCAGACTGCTTGTAATACTCAAGCATTGATGTCTCTATATGAGCAGTTTCTTTAATTACCATTGCCAATTCTGATTTTCCAGGTAAAGGCAGCCACCTTGCTAAAATCTTGAAATCATTTATCACCTGTCATGAAGGAGGGAGTTTGTTGGCATCCTCCTGTGCAGTGAGACATACTTTGATCCCAGAGTATTCTGTCTGTGGGGTAGTAAGACAAAGCACCAGCTGCTATGAAGTTTGGCAGACTACATAAAATTTAATTTATGTACTTATCATCTTGTCTGACATAAAAGCTTTGCACTGAGAACAAGAAGCAAAAAAATTTGTAACTGTAGTGGCAGGTAAAAATATCTTTAATTTATTACAGAGTTAATAAGATAGTTATTCTTCGAAATACACAACTCTTTCCAGGAGCTGTGCAGTGACTTCATTTATATGATCTTAAATTAAAAGATTGCCTGCAAATCAAAAATACTAATATCCAGAAGATCTGAAAACCTGTCTGGTAAGTCTCATGTATACAAAGGACCAGAAAGATAAGAATAGGAACTAAATCCACCAGTCAACACCTAATTCATCTGCAGACCTTCAGCTGGTAGAACTCCATCAGCAGCAATAACCCACCACTCTGTCAGATGTACAGGAATGGGCTGGAGCATCATCTGGAGGGATGAGCTCCAGTTCTCACTAACACATATCACCATGTCCAGGTGCCTCAGGTGCTCCAGAGCTGTCATCCAACTACCCAAATCAAACCAAAATCCTTCTGTTCATTAGCAGATTATAAATGGGCAGGAGGCAACTTTAAAAAGTGTTTGATGCCAGAGTGAGCTGGTGGAATGGGTTTGGCTTTGGGGGCAGAATTGTCAGGGGTGGGGCAGTCCCAGCAACACTTTGCAGCCACTCTTCTGGGATGGTCTGGGTACATCCCCTCGTGGCACCCAGAGCATCAGGATCCTGCACTTCCACTCCTTTATAGACATGCTGTGTTTGTGGGGGCACTGGTTTTCAGGCACACACCAAAGACATATTAACTGCAGTAACTGAAGGTATCTGGGCTTAGGGGGCGAACACTCCTGATAAGGAACAAATCTCTACTTGCAAACATGCATGCAGCAACACTCAAAGGTAAGACACAAAAAGGGCTTGTGACTCTCATTTGAAAGTTTTCATTCTTGTCTTCAACTCATGCCAAGACAGAGTGGATGAACAACCCCTTCAGCCCTTGTGTGGAAAAGCATGGTTGAAGCATGGTCTGACATTATCCCTATGGAGAAATGAGGGCTGGCAGGGTCAGCTGGGAGCATTTCTGTCACAAAGCTTACTTCCCAGCTTCAGTCTTTGTGCCCAGTTCCCTCACTAGGGACATGCAATGGGATTGCTGACACAGCAATGAGGCAATTTTGGCATCTGGGAACTGAAACGACATGTGAGAAAGCAAAACTCAAGGAAGTGGTTGGAGCAGCTCTGACTTGAGTTAGGCAGCAATGTTCTCAGGAGGGCATTTGTCCCACAGCCCAGGAAGGGAGGTGAGAAGAGGCCTAATGACTCCATGGGATGCCTGCACTATCCAGCCACCCTCCAGGCACCAAATGCCATAGAACACAGAGTGACTGCCTCTGAGGGGATATTGAGTCTTGCAGTTTTAAATCAGCAGGTCACTTTTACATATATAGATCTGGAAAGCAGCATGCAGGATTGGAATTTTCAGGAATCATTGCATGACTTTTTTTTAACTTGGTCCATCAGTACTATTCTATCACTCCTTTTCCCCAAACAGGCTAAAGCCTTTGGGTCCAATACAGAGATGACATAGCTATGTTTTCCTCCTTTGCAGTGTAACTGCAGAGGCTGTACATACAGACCAATGCAATGTACAGATCTCATTCAGATTCAAGTACAGTGCATTTAGATTCAAGTACAGTGCCAGAAACTGGTAGCAAGGATTACTCAACCCTGCAAAGTCTAGTTTTCTTCTTATTTGCTTTCCAAATTAAATTTTGACAGGGAAAACCAACATATCTATTGCCCTTTTCTCATTTTTTAATTCCCTGAGTAGTGAAGCGCAGCCTTAATGCAAGAATTTCATAGAAAGCCAAGTGATTTTTTCACGTTAAGAATTTGCACAGACACTAAACAAGTTTAAATGTCATCCATTTTTTGTTATGTTCGTATAAATTTGATTATCCTGATACTTTTCTGCAAATTTGTTTTCAAGAAAAAAATTCCAACCTGGTGTATCTCCTTTGCCCCATTTCTTGCTTTCTATTAAAGTTTGAAGTTTGTTATTAGAACTTCCTGGAACCAGAACAAAAATGATTCAATGTATTGCTGGCTTGGAAAGTGAAGTGTTTGGTGGGAAAAGGGCAGGGAGATTGTTAAGAGCAAACAAGGCAAAAAAGGGCTTGTATTTACTGAATCTCTACTTTCAAGTGTCCAAACCACCACTGCTGTTGCCAGCCAAGCCTGATGTTCCTACATTTTCTTTTGACATTTGAAGATTAAGAAAATCATGTTTAGGTGCGATAGTACCAGCAGAAACTTGACTCCAGTCTCTCCCCTGCTCTTCAGGACTTGTCGCCAAAGAGATTTCATGGAAACAGCATCATGAGGAGATCACTGGGCATATGCACCCATAGAGAAGACCATCACAATTAATTAATCTCCTGATTTAAGGGAGCACTGACATAATCTCCAGCTCTGCTCCCCTTCTACGCTGAGTGGTTGCTATAGGTCTACATTCATGTGCAAACCTACCTGATAGGCATGTGCCTGTTATCTCTAGGTCTGGGTTTATTTGCCTCTTAAATTTTTAGTAAGGATGCAATTAAGGATACCAGTTAATGACTGCTGTTTGCGTTATAAAGTAAATACGAAGCAATTGACTGTAATTCTGTAGTGCTTTACTGAAGTGTAATTAGAAAAAGTCTACTTGAAGGTACTCCACTTCCTAAAGGTTTCTGAAAGGTATCTGAGACCAGCTTGCAAAAGCAACATAATGACATTGCCTTCATTGTCGTCTACCTTTGATCCTGCCCCTTATGGCTGCAAGTTCATTTCAGCAACTTTTGCTGATGGTGGGTAGAAGAGACTCAAGGCTTTCTTTTTCCTGAGGATTCCCATCCTGTATGGTGAAGGAAAACTCTTAAGTGACAGACATGGATGAAGGGGGAGAATGGAAGGAGAGGAAGAAGGAAAGAAAGAAAGAGGGAAGGGAAGGAAAGGAAAGGGAAAGGAAGGAGGGAAAGGGAGAAAGAAAGAGAGAGAAAGAGAGAAAGAAAGAGAGAAAGAAAGAGAGAAAGAAAGAGAGAAAGAGAGAAAGAGAGAAAGAGAGAAAGAAAGAAAGAAAGAAAGAAAGAAAGAAAGAAAGAAAGAAA
>JAWWEV010000001.1:113267011-113301406 GCA_035583235.1 Hafferia zeledoni
GAAAGAAAGAAAGAAAGAAAGAAAGAAAGAAAGAAAGAAAGAAAGAAAGAAAGAAAGAAAGAAAAGAAAGAAAGAAATACACAGGAAAGAAAGTGCAAGCTCTTTTATAACCTTGATTTAACACCCAGTCTGAGCCAAACCTGTTTTACAGAATATGTTTCCATGGGGGTTTATAATGCAGCTACTACAGAGAAACCAGCATGGTCTGACACAGCATGAACTATTCAGCAGCCTACTAAAAATACGAACAGCTCATAATGACAGGAGAATCAAACTGTTACTGCCTGGAATGTGAGATTATAAAATATGAGATGTCAAAATATCATGATCCAGATTGAAATTCAATATATTTGTTAAAGTTGTCAGCAAAGGCACACAGACTATTGGAAAGCAGTCAGTGCACTCCCTACTGTTGTTAACAGCAGCCTTTGGATAAGGCAAGAAGTTGTGAGTTTAAAACAAAAATAAATTAAAAGAAGGGGTTCTGATATCAATCCAAAGTATTCAAAAATAGAAAATGTAATGGTAAGTAAGTAGTGGAAAGCCAGCCCTGGAGGGGTGAACAAAGGCAACTGCAGCCTGTAGCACTGATACCTCAAAGGCAAAAAGAGCTTTGTCCTTACCTGAAGGGTCTTCAGAAGGTACTTACCTGTAAGGCAATGCCCTTGTGAGGTCTGCACTGCCTGGGGATTGCAGTATTTAAAGGGATTTGGGTATCAGAAACTCTTGGATTAAGTAATTTTACCTGCACCAAGTTAAATACCAAAGAGAGGACTAGCCAGCCTACCAGACTAATTACTGGGGCTTGTGAAGGTAATAGCACTGAAGTATCTCTGTTCAGGTAAAAAGTCAAACACAATTTTAGGGTGAGCATATTACTTAAGTATTTACTTAAGCAATTTAATATACCAAGGTCAGAGTAATGAAATTCAACTGCTATTCATTCCACCACCCAAGAACGTCCTCCATACCAGAGATATGAAAGCAAACAAGATAAAAGAAAAGATGAAATATGAAAAGAGGTGCTACTTACCTGTGCTATGAATTTTGTCTTTTTAGGGAGCCATTTGTAACCAATCCAAAGCATGGTTTGTAGTAAGTCTGGATCACAAATGACACCTACCATGCAGCTGTTTACATCTGGCTCAGAAGTGTTTAATTGGTGTTTGCCAGGAGCAGGTGGATGACTTAGAGGGACCTTTCAGGATTGAGATGCAGGGCCAGAGGGGAGGAAAATGAGAGGGTCTTTACCGTTCCCTACCCCTGTTATCTCCCTATTAAGCCTCCTGTTACGAAATACAAGTAAACTTGCATGGAAATATTGATTGGAAAACACTTTTTATTTTCTTCTAAGATAGTGAAAAGGGTGGTAGTGAATACACGGAAGAGTATAGGGAAAGTTGACTCAAAAAAATATTATTGCATGGCAACTCAGGTAAAGCTTCTGCAACAGGAACTCAAAGTACCATCTTTGGCTGTGCTGGGATCACAGAGTCCATTGTCCAGACTGTGTCCTGTCCCAGAGGACAGAAACAGGTGCATTAGATCAAAAATCTGTCAAATGCTCCCAGGTGACTGGCACTGTAGATTGCACACACTCCAAGGATCCTTCCACATGGGCATTACAAACCCTCCTGTATGATGAAGAGCTTAGTACTGGGAAGTCAGCTCTGGTTTTGAAAGCTCATTCACCCTCCTCTGCTCAGAAACCAAATGCTGTGTCTCACACCAGTCAGACCTGGAGGCTGAGGGAAGACCTTTCTCACAGGAAGGGTTGTCAGTCTTTGGAATAGGCTAATCAAGGAAAGTGGTAGAGTCACAATCCCTAGAATTGTTAAAAAACTGTGTAGATATGGCACTTGAGGACATGGTTTAGTGGAGAACATGATGACATTGGTTTTAAGTTGATGGTTGGATTTGATGGTCATAGAGGTCTTTTCCAACCTTAATGATTCTCTGATTCTGTCCAAACCTGGTTGGAGAGCAGGACCTTTACCCACATGTGGAGCTGGTGAAACACATGGGCTTCAAGGAGGATGCACTGCCATGTCTTGCCTGTATTCTCCCACCCATCATAGCCTGAGAGAGCGGAAGGCTACAGGCCAGGATACTGCAGGAGACAGGCTGGGTTGAATGAGCAGGAATTCATCTCTTGCACTACCAGCCTGGCACTTTCAGAGCCAAGCAGGCCAGAGCTTTGGCAGGGGAGTTTTGTTCAAGAGGAACAATGCCACAGACACGGGTGTAACAAAGAGACCTTTGTGAGCACAACTGGCCTGTAGCACAGGATAAGGACTTCTTTTCAGGCTGGCTGCCTGGAATACTGAAGGAGGACAAACAGCTACCCAAGTCAGGATAACATGACCGAAAATCCCAGTACATCCCCCTAGCTCCCTGCCTGTGCAACTCCTCAGCCGTGCAGCAACTTGTTCCTCCGTGGGAGGATTTGAATGGGAAAGAGGGGGAGAGGCAGGAGGTCAGGCAGCGGCAGAACAGGCAGCTCTTTGCATGCATGCACACGTAGCCCTGGCAGTCGGAGCCTGGCTGCCGGCAGGGGCTGGTCAGCTGCCTGGCTCCCGGCTTTGGGAAGCCCTGAGGCACACAAAGGTTGCACTGAGGCAAAAAGTCTGAATTCAATGCTCCTGCCCTCCTGAGCCAACAACACACACAAAAAAGTTCCCCCCAGCTTTGACAGATCAACTGCTTCCAACTTTGCTGATGGATTATGACAAGGGAGAAAAAGGATCCTCAGCTCTTCCTCACACAGAAAGCTGAGGGTCTTTTTCCATGGATGGCATAAAATGAAGCAGCACAAACACCATTCGTGTTGCTGTGGCCAAGCACTCTCTGTGCAATAACACCCCCAATAAGAGTGTTACAGCCTCTCATAAGGACCTTTGAAATAAAATGTAGTCCAATACATTCCAAAAATATATTTCTGTAAAAATATATTCCCATCTCAAACATACCAACAAAGTCACCCACTTCATCCCTACCTACATCATTATTTTTGCCTGTAAATCCAGGCCCATAGACACCCAATTTACCCCAAAATATTCCAACTTCATTATAAGCCAACTCCACAGAAGATTTTTCTTTTTCAATAACTATGTCACCAAGCCTATTCTTTAACTAACATTCACAAATCATGTGCTCACAGCTGGATTGGAAGCCTGTATTTTTTTTTTTCAGTTCCCATTGTAAATTCTGTCATCAACAATGCCATCGATCTGCCTCTGAAATATTCCTACACCTCTATCAGCTTGTGGGCACTATCATTAATGAAGTGAAATGCTAAATCTTCATGCACAAGCATGACCGAAGATTTAACACACCTATCTCCACTGAGCTTGCAGCCATTCAATACATATCACATTGCTGTGCCTTAGAGGAGACTCTCAGGGACCCTTAGTCACTTGGAGGAGAGCAATGATGGCACTTCTTCCCTGGTGTGAGACTGGCCTTTGCTTATCAAAAGAACTACTCCTACCTTACAGTGACCTGACTGTGTCTTCAACATCCTCATGAGGGGAAGTGGAGAGGCAAAAACTGATCTCTGCACTCTCATGACCAGGACTTAAGGAAATGGCATGAAATTGAGTAGGGCAGGTTTGGGTTGGATATCAGGTAAAGATTTTTCACCCAGAGGGTGTTTGAGCACTGGAACAGCCTCCCCAGGGAAGTGGTGACAGCACCAAGCCTGACAGAGTTCAAGAAGTGTTTGGACAATGCACATGGTGGGATTGTTGGTGTGCCCTGTGTAAGGCCAAGAGTTGGACTCAGGGATACTGATGAGTCCCTTCCCACTCAGCATTTCTATGATTTTGTGAGGAACCAGAAGCCTGTTTCAGTGTAGAAACCCAAGCCAACCAACTGCCTTTATGCCTCAGTTTTCACATATTAAACCTTAATGTGATCCAAATGGAAAATCATCAAGCAACTACAACCAGCAGTAAAACACCATATGTTTTGAAAGAAATTTCCCCCAGCATCTAAACTTTCTAAATTTTAAATAACTGTCACCCGCAACAAATTTATAATTGGAAGAAAACAAAATGAACCCAGTCTTGAAACATAACCAACATCAATCAGAAAAAAAATACTCTGTCAGCCCATCTCTACAGCCACTGCCACCACTGCCCTCTGAGCAGCCACACTGCAGTCCAGGGAGCCTTCACATGCTCCCCATGAAACAGGACACACACCACACTCAGGCACTACAGGACCTACAGAAACTATGCAACTGGACAACACAGATGTGCTGAAGTGAACCTTGCTGGGCAATTAATAAAGGATGAGAGCATTCAATTACCATGTAGAGAACATTTTTCACTAAATGTTCTCTCTGACATCTCAAAGGTTGTCCTGAAAAGTGACTTCTGATACAACTCGGAAAGACAATAGCAGAAAGGAATATGCTTAACTCTACTGGGGTTAAAAAAAAATGCTATGGACTCAACAAAGTCCATATATCTCAACAAAGTCCATGTATCTCAACAAAGTCCATGTATTTAGGCATACTTAGATCTTCCTTCTGTCCAGCTGAATGATGCTCTTTGCACATGGGCTGCCTGCCAAAATCTTTCCCCACTGCTTTGCTCTAAAGAAATTAATGTATTATCAACTGGCCCTTGCTAAAGCCTAATCTTTACCCCACAGGCTGTAACGAGCCTTTTTCATTCAAGTTGACTGGTCATCTAGCACAGCTATGTTGAACAAAGAATTATTGTTTCTAACCTGTACTTTGGCATCCCGTTTGGAAGATGCTGCTACTGGTTTCTAAGTCCTGAGGTGAGAGCTCAAGGATTTCACGATGCACTTGAGCCCTTCATCCCATGACAGGTTGTCCAGGGCTGCTGTGGGAAGAACATGTCACATGTGTGCCACAGATCTGCTTCTTTGAGCCACAAGGAACAGAGCTCAGATGCTTCTTTGAGCCACAAGGAACAGAGCTCAGATGCTTTTCATGCCCTCAGACCTGCACTCAGTGAGAAATAAAAGATACACTCAAATCAGATAGAAGTAGACAGATACCTTACAAAAAAAATTCAGGATGGAAAGTTACTGTGTGACTCAGAGGACTGAGGCAAAGTCCCTGCTCCCACCCTTTGGTCCTTAGGGAAGCTCTGTCCTCCTCCAGGAGCTGGGGTGCATTGGCTGTGCCTCGTGGCACCCACAGTGGTGGTTGCTCTTCCCACCATGCCCATGTCCATGTCCATATTTCCCATGCAATGCCAGGCCAGCTGTGGTCCCAGGGCTGTGCCCCGAGCCCAGCAACCCTGTGTGGCTAAGGCTGTGTCCTTTTGGCACAGACTTTGCTGCAGAAACAGCTTTGCTGAAATGCACGTGAGACTCAGTGCTCCAGTTACTTTCAGGAATGTGCCTCTACCAAGGATGAAGCAAAATAAATGTTATCTGGTTCCATATCTGTTTTCATGTTTGCATATGCATACCTGCCTCTAGCCCTGTCCAATGCTTAGACCTGCCAACTGCTCCTAGTTATTAGGAAAAATCTCTGTTTTACAGGGTCGCTCTTTCACTTTTCAAGAGCCTTCTCTCTGGAGGACAGTTGCATCTGCTTGCTCACATTCCCTCCCTAAACTCACAGATATCATATATAGAGTTACAGTCCCCTACAAAGGCACTTCAGAGACTGTCCCTGCATTTGCAAAGAAGTAATGCTAGAAACAGAAAGAGGTCATATCTGAAGAATACTAACACCTGCCAGACATCCTTGGGTGTGCTAATGAGCTAAGGGTGTCCAAATATTTTTGTCTGAGGGATTTAGATGAACTGTCCTCTTAGCCATTTAATTCATAGTGGGTTTTGAACTTATTATTTTCTTTTAGCGTATTTTATTCTCAGTCATAAAAGCACAGTGTCATTAAATATTGCTTTTCTTGCTTAATTTTCAAGCTACTGCTTCACAAAGTGGCCCAAATTTTTCACTAGTTCTCACTGATGCTGCCAGTGGCATCTGCCCGACAGTCCTGCCCCAGAGTTCAACCACCCAACAGTGCTGATTTTTAGCAGACCATATTCTTCCTCTACTCCCACCCACTATGATGTTTTCTGGTCTTCTGCGGGTGAGAAAACTCCTGCTGGCCCTCAGGGAAAAGATCAGCTCTCACGCTTGGAGTGATGGGGACCTGTCCCATGGCTTCCTTGACAGCCTATTTTGGGAAGCTGCAAGAGAAGCACCAAAATGAGGGTGAGGGATCTTCCTCTTCAGTCTTGTCAGCAAGAAACATTGAGCAGGTGGTGCCAGCCCCAACAGTTTTTTCCTTACAGCCAAGAGCAATAACACACTTTAGCTTGAAGAGGGAAACAGCACCCAGTAGAACAAAGGAGAACTAAACTCTGTCCAACTTATGCTGGGTTAGGGAAAACTCGTACCTGTCCTAAGTGGCCTAAGTCCTTCCAGATGCATGACTAGTTTTGGTTAACTGGGTCCGCAACACTCTCCTGGTTTATGCCAGCAGAGTTTGGCCCAGAAAGTTAATATCACAGAAGTCACAGGCAGCTCTTAAAAATGGCTAGAGAGAGGTTGTGTACCTTGGGCATTTCTGAGAAGGGTTCAGAGGCAGCGCCCCTGCAATTATGGAAAGCTTCAGGGAGGCTGCATCGTGCAGGAAAGGACACGAATTTGCACATCACAGAGTGTAGCTACGAGAAAGCTCTCTGGGTGCATTTGGCACTAGAGATGTTCAACAGTGCTTGAGGCTGGACATTGTAGGTGATGCTGAATGGAATTGTCTGCCATTGCTTTGCATGAAAAAGGAGGTGAAGAGACACAAACTATCTCAGTTTTCAAGCTGCAGTAGCAGCTACAGCTCATTACTGCCCAAACAACTTACTCATGCAAAAATACCTGGATTGAATATTTATAACCTGTGTGTCAGGATCCAGAGTGTGGAGCCCTGCAAACATGAAGTGTACTGAGTGTGCAAGAGCATTTGGTGGCCCCATCACTCAGCAGGGATTTTGCCAGCAGCCCAAGCAGTGGTGCTTCAGGGTGGATTGTTTAAAAAACTGGTTCTGAAGTTTACAGTTGCACCTGCAGGGTGGCACTTTCCAAATGAGTTGCACATGCAAATAAGACCGTGTGAGTTTTTCATTGCCTGTCTTGCTTGAAAATCAGCTTGAGGGGCAGCCCTCGGGGGTGTTTGTGGCCAGTCCTCAGAGTGACAGCAGTGTGTTTGGTCCCCTTTCCTTCCAATCCTTCATGTCTGGGTGATGCTTGTCAAGATCACTATAGAGGAGGGGACAAAACCTTTTCTTGTGGAAAAGCTTGCATAGTGAGACACGAATAGAAGATTTGTACCTGCCAGGAGGTCTGCAAGGAGGAAAAAAAAAGAAAGAAAAAAAAAAGTCATCCAGTGGACCTCAAGAGCTGTCAGCACACCAGCAGTGAGTCCCCAGAGCCGTGAGAACCTTCCTGCAGCCCCAGCCAGGCAGGGCACTGCCCGGCCAGGCGTGCTCGCTGAGCTTCAGCCCTGCACTCAGAAAAGAAAGGACCCCAGTTCCTGACAAACGAGCTGTGGGCATGGTGCCAGCTGCCTCCCTTCTGAGCAGTAAGAAGAGGGAAAAGGCTGCTCCTTGGATAAAGGCTGGACACAGGCACTGGCCACGGAAAGATTTAACCCTTCCAGCTTGGTGTTGCAGAATGTCACAGGGATGGCAAGTGTTCCCAGTGTACCAACACTCACCAGTGGCAAATCCTGTCTGGCACAAGCTCATGAAGTTCACTTTTGTAAGTGTTTGCCATCAAAAGCCTTTATGCAGCACCTTCAGAGCAGACAGCCATCTATTTAACAATCTGCAGCATGATGTAAAATCAAAGACATAACAGCAATTGTACTATCCCCAGACATGTAGACAAAAGCTCTTACCGTATTTCACATGGTGGAGTTGCAGTCTCCTTAACTCCAATGCAGCAATACTGCCCAACAGTGCTTTTTAGCATTTAGCATTCCAAAAAATATGCATTGTCTTGAATAAAATGGCAAGGGTAGCTTGTGTAGTGCTGCCAGTTTTCTTTTGCTCTGCAGTGAAATGCAGCTAACCTTCAGTGCTAAACTTCAGATGTTAATTTTTAAGTCATTTCCCCACCAGTTTATTTGTTTCTCAGATGTGTATGGGCATGCTTTGATTTTCTTACTTCTTTTATCATCCACAGACTACCTGCCTGCTGCCTCACACACCAGCACAAGGTGTTGTGTACCACGGACTGAAAAGCACTTTGCTTTCCCTTCCACAGCCTTGGTATTACAAAATGCAGAGTTAAATTGCAGCTTTATATTGAGAAAGAGTAGCCATAAAATCCTAAGAAACAGCCTAGCAGGACACCTCTAACTGGTTATAAAAGTAACAATTAAATACAGAGGGGCTAAAGAATATTGCCTACTTCAGAGATAATGCAAAAAACCCCCTTTTTCTTGAATTACACATACTTTGTAGTAGCTTGTAAATGCAGGAGGGGACTGAAGCAGTCTCAGAAGTTTGCGCTCTGAATTACTAAGGGTATGGAAGGAAATCCATAAGAAACATGTTAAAAATATTGCTGGTCAGTTTGTCAGGTCCTGCTGAGGGACATGAACTTCACACACTTGCTATAGCTATGAAGATAAGAGTCACTGTTTGATCCCGTGTCACATCCTACAACTGATCTGGTCCCCTCAGGCTTGCCCGGGTTCCTGACCTTTGTCTCTGCTGTTCCCCAGTGCACTCAAATCATCTTTTCACACTGCAGAAAGCCTGCTTGGAGGAGTCCATACATTATGGATGATACACGTGCTTAAGAGCCTCGGTTCTCACTGCTCAGGAAAATGCACTACATGACCCCATGCCCTTCTGTGACTATGCACTAAAACACTTACCTTTCACATGAAATCATGAACTTATAAGGCTGCAAAAATAGGCAGTATCATCTGGTTTGGAGCTGTGAATCTTAAACATCAGCTGAATGAGCAGGGAAAAGCCTGTTTTTCTACATTATTATGAAAAAGTAATTTCCATGGTGGAAGCCTACACAGAGTAACTTGGCCTAGAGATGCCCACATCCCATTTTTCCTTTAAAAGCAGACAATTCTGATTTCAGTGGTGCCAATGCCACAAATTTGGGAAGAATTAAATACTAATATGTTGTTTCAACTCCTCTTTTATGTGGCTGGGTAGAGGAAAATTTCCAGTTATCATACTAAGACTCTTAAACAATATTCTGGAACTTGTCGATATTTATCCTGTGTCCTAATAGTGGTTTGTTGATCGTGTTACTCTGCAAGGCAAGGGCATTAAGTCAGAGCTTTATTCTTTTAACATATGGTCCCCAGAAAAGAAATTTTCTCCTGCTCTTTATACTCTGCACCACTCTTAAGTGCACCAACAATAAGATTCATAAAGAAAGGCATTAGTTACCTGTGATTAAATCCCACAGCCTAGGTATGGATTTAAAATTTATGGAAATAAAGTTATAGACATAAAAATGAGGTTGCATAGATCCAGATGAGTGTTAACGAGTGTGAAGGCCTGCAAGAGTAATGTGTTATTTTACTATTGTTGTAACATATGTTTATCTTTAAAAGAGGTGTCTGTAAAAGGTATTGCACAGGAATTTAAGTCACGTGGGTAGGTGCAAGTAGCACAGGATTAGGGGGCTGGGGGACCAGGCTAAGATCAAGGAAATGACATCATTCCCAAATTCAGAAAACTCACGAGTGCATCTCAAGGGTATGGGGAAGAACTCCAGCAGAAAAACTTGTAGGAGACAGGTGAACACAAGGATGTTCTACTTTCTTGGTTGGTGGTTTTTTGTTGTTATTGTTGTTTGGGGTTTTGGGGGGTTGAAGCTTTTTTTGAAGCCACATTCCCATGATACTCTCAAAAAATACAGCAGGACAGTGGTTCTATTGGTTCTGTTGGTCAGCTCAGGCATCGCCCCCAGACTCGTACACAGAGACCCACCTCTTGTGGGACAAATTCAGTTCCCAGGATTACACAGGAGTTTTTTGACTGGACTTAATTTTGCAGCTTGTTGGAAAGCAGCAAAGTGATTCTTGGGAACACACTGTTCACTCAAAGCTGGCCAATAAGGGTATGTGGATCTGTCTGCAGGACTGGCCACGTACATTGTGTACTGCCAGCACTTCTGGCAGTCCCAGGAAGAGGGTCCCCAAAAAGTCAGGAATGAATGAATTTTGAGATGTGGGGTTCAGTAACCAAGGGGAAAGCACAGTACCTGGCTTTAGAAAGGAAGAAAATGATGGAGCAGTCACCTGAAATTGAATGCCCTGAAAAATACTAAGCCAAATTATTAGACGGTCAGTCAGTGACTCTCAGAGTACAAGGGGAAGGGAAACAGACAATGTGGATTTGTGAAGAACAAATTGTGTCAAACCAACCGAATTTTTTTCTCTTGCAGGGTCAGAGGTCTGGTGGGCAAGAATATACTGGGGATATGGGATGTCTTGACTTTGGTATGATTCTCATCAGCATGAGGCTGGGGAGGTCTGAACAGCACGTTCACAGATAAAACTGGAATTCAAAGCAGCCCTGTTAAAACAGAACAAAGCAAATCTAAAATCAGCAGGATGAAACTCCGTGAGTGGGTGACATTCAGGAAGGAAAACTCAGGTGCCCAGGATGTCAGGCTGGTGAGATGGACTGGGCTGCTGCACAAAGCAGACTGGGGGACAGAGAAAAGCAGGGATCGAGCATGAATTGACAATGTGATACTGTTGGAAAAAATGCAAATGTCATTCTGGGACATACCAACAAGTGCTGTAAACAATTACTCCACTCTGCTTGGCACTGAGGAACCCTGAGGAGCAGCCCTCTGTCCAGACCTTGGCAGCAGGCTCTGCAAAGGATTCAGGCAGATGGGAACATATAGCAAAGAGCAGCAAGAGATGTTGCAAGCGACTGAAATACATTGTTTATGGGAAAATACTTAAGGAATAGTTCGTTTAGGCTGGAAAAAGGGTTCTGCCATACATAATACATAGAACAATATTAAATGTGGAAATTCATGGGTTTTCTGGCATGGGGTGACTTTGCTGGTGATCTGTGGGAGACCTCAGGCACAGAAGTGGGGACCTGGTCCAAAATGCTTGGGAATGAACACACTGCCAGGGACAAGACAGATACACTTGGGCTTACTTAAGGGCAGGAAATGGTCCCACTGATCTCCCAGCCCACTACTTCATAGTCCCAGCCTGTTCTTAACCAAGATCCAAACCCACCAGAAGCCACTGGCCTGAGCTGGTATCTCTGGGGAAAGAAGCAAAGGGGACCAAGTCCCCTTCTGTAACTTTTCAATAAATGACTTCCTTAGGAAATGCTGAGGATGCCATGATGGACTTTTGGTATGCAGGGTGGGAAGGATAGGGCTCCACTGTCAGCCTGTCTTCCACATGGCACCCTGGGGTGGCTGAGCAGGCATGGAGCAAGAATATTGCAGTGCAAAAAGTCCCCAACAACTCAACAAAGAAGCAAATAGCAAATAATTTCTGGCTATGGAGCATAGGACATCTGTGGATGATAATAAATCTCCATAAAGAGTGAACTATTCAGCTGAGAGAGGTTGAGCTGGATATTATTGCTCTTGTCCAGGACTGTATTCATATGAACAGATATGAGTCTGGAGGGTGAGGACAGAGTACCTTTCTACCAGCATCACTGGCTGGGGTTATCTCTGCCAAATATCACTCATTTTGGAGTGGGGGAGTTAGGGGGAATGATATGTCTCTGGCAGTTGCCAAAATCATGCTGGCTTGCCTTTGGACACCCAGAATCTCTCTTACTTTCCCTGTGCTTCACACGACATGCCTCTCTGCCTGAGTCTTTTGAAAGATCACAAAGGGACCACAAAGTTTTCTTACTTTGCTGCTCATAATCATAAGGGCACAGTATCACCATTGGCTGGTGCTGCACTGAGCAGACCACATGGCCAGTGATTCTCTTACTCACATTGGCTTTTATACTGTCCTTTGGTCTTCCCTCACTCATACACTTCTTCTCGGGAAAGAATATTCTTGAGAAAGGATTCAAGACTGATTCTGGAACTGAAGAGGATATGTTTTATTACTGGTTTCTGGGTTTTTCATCAACTTGCTGTTTCCAGACTAATTTTCTGAGTAGCTGTCCCCTATAGCCCAGAACTGGATCACACTGCAGAGTTCCACTGCCCTCTGACAGTTGTACAGCCCAGAGCAGGTGTAAACCTTCACCACCTCCAGAGCACAGGTCTTACTGGAATATTCAGGGCTTTTTCTGAGCTCCCCACAACTGAGCAGTTAATCTGCAACACCAAAGATGTGATCTTACCCAAGGTAGAAATGTCTTCCTCATCAATGGACATGATGGATGCCTGCTACATTTCTTAAGTGTGCAAAGCATTGTATGTTACTTTTAGCACCTCTGGGACTGTGCATCTCTTTGGATTCCCTTGGAGGGTCCTCGTTCCAAAGTGGAGAAGGGCAGAGGGGAGTCGTTTCCTCCTCAAACTGAAAAATGCTCCCCCTGCCCTCACCCCTATGACTTGTTCCTCAAGGAGAACAAGCAGAGTATATAACCAGGCTTTCTGAGAACAGAAAAGAAGCATGTGATAGTGCTTTTAATGTCTGCTGCTTTTCCATGCCCTCCTCTGTGTTTGTTTCCCGGGGCTGTACACAATCTCCAGCAAAGAAAAGATTTCTGAGCAATCCTCCGAAAATCCTCCTTCACTGTGTCCAGGGAACTGGTCTTGTAGGACAATACCAAGAAACAAAAAGCACTGTGGGCTTCCCAGTCAAAGGAATACTCTTCACTTATCCATGGATGGCAGAGATCAAATGAAAAAACACACAAGCATCTCAGTTATTCTAATTAACACAAATGCCGACTCTCACAAAGTCCTCATTTCCATTGATTGAGGTGCAATGTCAAACACATCAGGAGTTGGGAGTCTGCACAGCTGCTCTGACAGTCCTGGCAACACCCCACTGTGTTCATGTTCTGGGTTATGAAACTGTAGTTGCTCCAGGCTTAATGGGTTTGCTTTGTTGTTGCATGAGAATCATTTTGGTCTTCACAGTACACTATACAGAGGAAACACAAAACACAAAGTTGCTCAATATTGGGGCCCAGTATTCATAAACTGAGGCTCTCACCCCATGATGTGCATTAGTAAGTCAGAAAGAGTGATAAAGTTGACAAATAAATTCATTCTCCATTATATGAGTCTTCTGTTCCCATACTGGGTCTCAAATGAAAGGCAGCTGTCACAGAAAGGCTCTTCAACAACCAGAGAGATTGGTTGAAGGAAATGTTGCAGAAGTCAACATATATGTTACTACAGGTCTTTGCAGAGAAAATAACTTAGAATATGTACTGCACATTAAATATTAGTATGCAAAAAAAAGTGTCTTATGCATTTTCAAAAGCTTTTTGCATAACCTGAGGACTGGATGGTAAAAGTCTGTTCTATAGTGTATCTTAGATAAAAGCCCATTGTGAGATGGAAGAATTCCCAGCATTAAAAAGTACTAATTGATTACAAAATTCAAGAACTTGTTCACTTCAGGTCTAAAAACTTATCCATGCCAGGCAGCCCTTGCAGATTCCATGATTCCCAGAGCAGCAGGGGAGATGGAGTTAACACTTCAGAGAAAAAACATCTCCCAAAGAGAAGGCAGGGACCAGTGTCTTCCATCTTTTTTCAGTACAATATTACCCCAGAAGGATGAAAACCTAGAGGACTGCTGTAAGGCTGAGAATTCGTCATAATTTCAGAACAGTTGCGTGTCATTAGTGAATCACACTTGTTAGACAAATTAGAAGCAGGTAACATCATGGTTTCTGGCTGGACAGAGGAATGTTGTTTACAGCTACAGTTTTTTTCCTGGAAAATGCTAACGTAGATTGACAAAAATTAGCACTAATTCATGTCCAATGTTGCCTAGTTGGATTGGTCAGATAAATAAGACCCTAAAAAACCATGACAAAATGAAAAAAATAATTAAATGTTAATATTTTAAAAATCAAAAGCTAAAACACAATTCCAGTCTTGGTTGAATAATTATAATATTTGATTTCAGGCACAAAAAGTCCTTTTGTTCAGCCACAATTTCTTTTTCGCTCTTCAGTTCGTCTAAAACACTTCAAATATTCTCATTTTGGGGCAACATGGAGCAAGTTGTGGTTTAAGTCTTTCAGTAGTATCAATCAACTGAAAAAAAACAAAAAACTTTACTAGCCAAGCTTTATTTGCAGGTCCCATGCTCTGTTTTAATCCCCAAATCCTCTCTATTTTCTAGCAGTTGTGGATATTTCAGGCAGAGCATATGTGTACATTTATCTATAAAATAAATTCTGGCGCAAAACTTTATTATGGTGGTGTGGAATGATGGATAGAGTTAAATCCAAAAGAGATTCTAAACTCCCACCTTCCATGTGACAGGTGAGAAAAAGTTTTTGATTCATGAGCTGCTTTGCTTCATTTTGTTTCTTCAGTACCTGCTGGAATTGCAGGTAAGACTAACTTAAAGAGGACTTTAATTTAGGATTATAGTCACTTCAGTTAATGACATATAAGATTATCAAACTTTAAAGATGCATTTTCTGTTTCTGTTTGAGAAAATGAAACCAAACAAACAAACTAAAAAATTACATCTCATCCTTGTTCTAAGGTGTTTAATGTTATTATGGATTTTTTTACATGTCATTTCTTACACCTGCCTGTGGAGTGTCAGATGGTTTCAGTCCTTAATAGTTACTTCTATAAAGAAGGGGTCATTGACTTATGTGAGTGCTGACAAAAACCAAAAAGAAAAACTGTCTGTCACCATAACAGAAGACACATTGAATTAACACTGGGCTATCTCTTTGACAGGGGAGCATTTTGGGCCCAGTGAAGAGCAAACCATCTGATTAAACATCTCTTCCCTTAGAGCTGCCCTATGGTCACCCTCTGTTTTTTGTAATGCCACCACTTTCCCAGCTGTCCCATGACTGCAGCACCTTCCAGGAATGCAAGATGTAGGTAATGTTTTGATTCATCAGCCCCAGAAACCTCATGAGAACTGAGACAATGTCAAGGCTTTGGGCCCCAAACAAATAAAAAGCCTCAGGACCCAGGTTTGCTCACCCAAGGGTTACACACACATCAGCTGAAGCCAGTCTTTACATCTACAGCTGAGTGAAACAGCAGCTCTGTGTGCCCTTTCCACCTGTGTGCACAGCAGTGTCACACAGCAGCTCTGTGGTGCAGCACCTCTTGTCCACCCTTGTCCAAAC
The DNA here is from genome assembly GCA_035583235.1 of Hafferia zeledoni. Lineage (NCBI taxonomy): Eukaryota > Metazoa > Chordata > Aves > Passeriformes > Thamnophilidae > Hafferia > Hafferia zeledoni. Next base: position 113,282,285 of record JAWWEV010000001.1, read on the forward strand.
TGATGCTCTCAGGAGCAGAGAGGGAACAGCCCAGCATCAGTGCAGGGTGCTGTAAAACTTGTCCACGCAGAAAAACACCCATCGTAAACCAGAGCAAGGCTGATGTTAAAAGCAGAGGCCTGGAGGATGGTCTCTGTGAGAGGGGAAGGGTACAGGGGTAATTAGATATGGTTGTGTCTTACCCAATCCTTGACCTTTCCAGAGCAAGTACTTTTTGCAGGGTATTTTGAAGGCAAAAATGGAAGGTGAAAGATAAGCAGTTTTAAAGCACTGGTGTCTGGCAGCATCTGTGAGGGGGTTGCCTGTACAGGATAACCATCCTACCCAGATAGCTCTGCTGGAAATACAGATTCACTTATCTCTTTCACTAACAGATAAAAATGAATGCTCAACAGCATAATAATATCTCCTGTGTGGTGATTCTGACATGGAAAATACCTGATGTGTGTGTTAGATATCCCCAAACAGCTCACATTCCTGGTAACAGCCAACATAAGTAAAGAAGGAGATTAAAATGTGATGGCTGAACCAAAAAAACCCCATGCACACCTTTTTTCTTATCTTGTTACAAAGCTGTTTTCACAGAAGTGATTTCCTCTAACACCCTGCAAACTCATATTTGTATCAACATATGTTGTGGACAGGCACTTTCCTTTCTCTTCATCATAGTTTCAGTGACTGTTAGGGAAGCAAAGTGTACTTTCCTTTAATCCAGTTCTTCCTCCCATTTGAATCCAAGGTTTACAGAGCTAAAACATGTGCATTTGTCTTGCACATACTTCTGCCTTGGCAACGTCAGCTGTGGTATGAGAGTGTGGGCTCCCCAGTGAAATACAGTTGTAGCTCTGAGTTTACTATCTCTCACACCAAATATCCCACTTTGGCTACCAGTAAATTCAATGGGAAATGTGTCAGATTTTGGGTGCAAAATTTACTACATTAGTGTGAAAAGTAGATGAGTTTAATCCTGGTTTTATGAAAGTCTGTAGCAAAGCCCTTGTTGTCTTCTGAAGGACCAAGTTTTCATTCACTGTGGTTTTTCTACTGAGCAGATGCACAGTGTTACTCAAACAGGAATCTTTCTGTCCTTACTATCTCCTCTCCTAGGAAAAGTTCTGCATCATCAGAATGCCACACAGCTGGCCACAGACAGGGAATTTATCTTCCACTTCTTTTGACAAGGCACAAAGCAAAATATCATTTATTTCATTGTCTCAGAATTGTGCCAACTTCTTAGGGGTGGCAGAAGAAAAAGCTTTATTGCCACTCAATTCAGCAAGCCCTGCTTTGAACTGATGCTGCAAGCCATAGTGGCTTCTTGGAGCAGAACTACACATTATCATTCAGCTGGATGAATGCATGACACAGAAAAGTTGTTCTTGATTAAAAACAAATATCCAGCATGGCAAGAAAATGAGTAAGGATAAACAGTGATTAAGTGTGATATGTCTGAAGGCTTCCCACAGTATAAAAGCCATATGTGGGAGGCATGAACCTAAAATTAAACTCCTAACAGTGTGAGTTAAAGTTTTTGAAAGAGGCACCTGACATAATCCAAGGGGGAAAGTCTGAGTAATTGGCTCATCGAGGGAGGTTCTCACCACTTTCCCATGATCTGCACCTTCTTTTGCCTGCTGTGCTCATCCAAGCAGGAAAACACCATCCAGGGGTCAGCCCAGACAAGCTGACTTACTCATCCCTCCAGCCCTGCTCATCCAAAGGAGTTCCCCTGAAGAAGAGAAGGAACTGTGGACAGCCTTGGCTGAGCACAGCCTGTTCAATGCTAACCCAAGCCCAGGTGGGCTAAAGCTGGTACAAATCCTAAACTCAAATCAACCTACTTGCAGCCTCCCCTTGCTGTGCCCAGCCAGCTAAAGACTTGCACCACAAGCTTCATTATGGGAGAAAGAGATTAGTTGCAACAAAAAATTACTTAGGACAGCAAGCAATTAACACAGGCCTTTCCTCACAAACAAGGAGCTGCTGGTTGCTGTCCCTGCGGTCATCATTGTGGGCTGGAGCCTCAGTGTCTTCACAAGCAGAAAGGCAGAGTGGCATGGTTTCATTTGAGGCTACCACTTCTATTCCCTTGGTGATGCTGCAGCCTTGTATTCCATAAAGAGTCTGTACTCCTAACTGGAATGTCATCTGGCTTTCCCAATGCCTGGTGGTTGTAAGGACAGACAGCAGTTCTTGGGGACTGCACCACTTGCCACCCTCTGCCATGGAACTGGCATTCCTGCATGGCCTTCCAGAGGCTCCCTGCTCTCTGCAGCTGAGAGGGAGCCTACAGTGAGCAGGAATCCAGGGTCTCCCAAGGCTTTTTGACAAGCTGTTTGCGCTGCCACTCAAATGGCATCTTGCAGAAGCTGCACAAACACTCATTCACCCAGACCAAACTCAATAACTGTGGGTTGCTTTAGCTTGTTAGCCACTCAGCAATTCTAGTTTCTTCCCCATTAGTCTTCATTGTAGATCCAATTAATAACACCTTCTCTTTTCTTTGCTGAGGTAGAAATAAACCAGATTCAGTCTGGGCGCATTTGTCCCTGGTTGGGAAATCCTGAATTTTCAGGTTCTCCCTGTAATACTGAAACTCTGGTTTCTGCTGCCCAGCACCTCGCCCTGAGGCCTTTGCAGAGAGAGCTGTACAGCAGCCTGGAGGCTTTTCCACTCCCTCTGGGCATGTTCAAGGAGTGAGACTGAAATCACTCCAGTGACCACCCTTGTTCACACAAAGACCTGCTGTAAGCCTGGAAGAAACTCTTGCTCAAGTGGAGCATACAGGGCCTGCACATTAACATGTGCTGAAAAATTAAGGCATAAATTAACTCCATTGAGAGAAAACCAGTGGAGACACCAAGAGTGACAGGCCACTATGATTCCTGGAATATGAGTAAAACGCGACAGCCTTTTTTTACTAAACCTTTTACCAGTTAAATAGCTTTTCTCTTTTTGGGTGGAGATACTCTCTACCTAGTCAGGGTGCAGCACACTTAGCCCATGCTTGGCTGCTGTTTTGGCAGCCCCAGGGCCCAAGCTGTGGTGCCCAGAAAGATGCTGCACAGCCATGGGAAAGGCAGGCAGCGCCCTGGTCCACACCCTGCAGCAAGATCAGCTGCTGCACTCCACTCCCATAAGGAAATGCAGCGAGTGGATCTGTTATTTAAAGCTATCAGCCATCCCACATCAGGCATGAAATTACTTGGGAAGGGGAGCTTTTCCTCTTCTTTCTCCATGGAGGAGCTGTCTTCATCCAACTCTGCATTGCTCCAAGATGAAGTAATTTTGGCTCCCTGTGTTTTAGCTATTTGAGGTAACGAACTCAAATGTCTTAGTCAGGCCAAACTGTCTTAATGTTAAGGCTTCATTTTCACTCTGACCTGTGCTCTGGGTGCAAGTATTTGGAGTAGCAAGACACAGAAGCTGCTCCCACATGAGGCATGTTTCCTAAATGAGATGTTGTGGAAGGGCAAGAGGTGGAATTCAAGCATTATCAGTAAAATTTCCATGCAGTGCCCACATAACTGTTAGCAGGAGAATTTAATTACTGCAAAGTATAACCAAATAAAACTGATAGAACAGAGTTGTGGGGTGTACAGTGTTGCTCACAGGCTGCCCTCTCTTATATCTGTTTATTGAGGCTGGCCACAGGAAAGGGATTAAGGGAAAGACAATTTGTGTTGCTCATAACATTTTTTTATACAGGTGAGTGCACCTTCCTCTATGTTACATCATAGCTGGGTAATTTATAAGGTTATTATAAATCTCATTCTTTAACTGCACTTCCTTAGAGAGAAGAAATGTGCTACATGGTGAAACACATAACCAAGACATCATAAATATTTATTACTCAATGTGACCTGCTCTAAGCCTAGAGAGTAAGAAATATTTTTTCAGAAGTTATCCAGAAAATTTCTGATTAATTAATGTGTTCAAAATAATGACCTCTCTCTTAAATGCATTAAAAAGAAAAAGAAAACATACGAAGTTCAGCAGATTGATTTTTGCTGACAAATTATTAACCCAGCTTTGTCAAGTAGCAGTCTAATCAATAAGGACTGTAACACCTGATTTCCTTTAATTGTCCTGTTATTGCCTCTTTGTTTGCCAGTTGTATGGAGCACTTTTTCTCTTCCTTCAAGCTTCAAAGAATGCTTCTCTATCAAAAAAAAAAAAAATTAGATTTGAATTGGCTGGTGTGAGGATTAATTTCCATCTACTTCCCTCATCTTAATTACAGTGGTCTAACCAAACTGGGAATTCAGAAAACTGTCAAATTAAGAATGCAGTTGATTTTTTGATTCCGTCTTTGTATTTAACAAATTGAGCACAAAGAAATAAACACTAAAACTATAAAGACCTGTTTTCCTGAAGATAGGAATAATCAACATCAGGAATGGAGTTTCTTTCAGGTACCCCTTGTAACATTTCTGGGCAGCTGCTGTTCACAAAGGGCTTGATCAGAGCTGTGCTCCCTTTCCATCATCATCATCATCATCATCCTCCTCCTCCTCCTCCTCCATCATCCCCACCTCCTTCCATGGTGGTTTCTTTCATAAACCTCAATTCTCTCAAAAAAACTCTATCCAAGTTTAAATTATTGAGCTACTTGTGACTCCTCTAGGTGTCATAATTGATACATCTGTTGTCTCATAATGAAACCATATCAACTAAAATATTCCTTCCATTCCACCAAAAAGTTGCCAGAATTAGCTTTGTGGAGATCTGCAAAGTTAATTGCTAAAGATACCAGCAAAGTCAGTGGTATAAGTTAAGTGTCAGCTCAGGGAAATTGAATTTGCTCAGATTCTTTTTGGCCATAAAAGTATGTGCCAAACTGTGCATGCACATACACACACACAGACACAGACACACACACAGACACACACACACACACACGCATCTATATATACACAGACACACCTCCCTACACACAGAAGTGCACTGAACTAATATATATACATTTTTTTAATGAACAAACACATACGCCAAACAGTTGAGTTTGTCACTTTTTAATTTACTATTTTACAACCAGACAGAAGCTTGAAGGTGGTAAAAATCTGGTATCCCCAGAAGAGCAGAAACTGGTGGGTGCTGGGCAGATTAAGACACCTACAGCTGGTGAGGAAGATGAAGGTTTGTGGGGTTGCTGCTGACACCTGAGTGTGACAGGACAAAAAGGAGAGGAGATTATACACAAAGGTGCTCAAGAGAGGAACATTAACAACAACTGAAAGGGAAAACTCTTCTTCCTCTTCAGGACAAGACTACCCCTTATCCCTGTGGTTTTAACCAAAACTGTCCTCTGGGGAAGGTCCTTCTTCTATTTTTCAGTCTTCTATTATGAGCTAGCTCTAAGATTTTATGACCAGCTAATGTAGTCCAGGATGGTAAATGCCCATATTCCTCACTTTCCCACCATTTCTTTTCTCTTTCCTAAGGACCCAAAGCATGGACAAATCCCATTGACGCAAATACTGTGGTGTAGCAAGAATTTGTGCCACCAGGCCATGCTCTGGAATGACAAATATGCAAGAATTAGCATCTATAACTCTCCATAAACATTGGGGTTAATCTCCAGGGTTTACAAGACTCTCTAAATGTGTTTTAATAGGACAATACACTTTACAAAGGACCCATCCAACACTTCACATATCAGCAAAGTTTACAATAAGGTAAACTGAGCTGGGGTAACAGTTCAGATGTACATCCAGGGCCCTAATGAGAATGCCAAAGTCAAAGTAATAAACTGATTTGCAAGTCTACTACCTTTCCAAATGGCTGAAGAGCATTCCAAGTCTGGGAAGACAGTTGGAAGAGAAGAGCTGCGGGAACTACATTGCTGTGTCTCAAACTCTGAAATCTAAACTGATCAAATCATCACATTTTCAGTGCAAAATGATGAGTTGGCTGTCAACCTCACATGGCTTGGGCAGGAGTCCACTCTTGGGCTGTCCTGATGAGGGGACCAGCATTACCCATGGAGTTTGGGGCTGCTGAGAGTGATTAAAAATGGTTAATTGAAACTGAAAGGTGTGTGGACACCTGTGTGGACAACTGTTGCAGGAAAGGAAGACTGAGACCCCAGACAAACCTGCCATTCTCCACTAATGACAAAAGACTCCTTCTATCCTCCTAAAGCCAGGTCAGATGAACCCTACACTGGGTTTGTACAAGCCTAGAGTGCTTCAGGTAGACTCCCCCTCTGTAGTCAGTGCAAGTCATCAGCCCCAGGTGGTTTTATTTTGGAGGGTGGTTTTTGAGATGACAGGCTTTAGCCTCACCATCATCATCTAACTTGTATGTACAAAAGGCAGAATAAGCCTTTACAAGTAGGTGAAGAGTTTGTTTCAAGTCACATTATTCTTTCTGTGGTTTTCACCTCAAACTGAATGCCAACAAAACAATAAAGGTGGGAATTTTAAGAAGTGATAGATTTCCATTGAATCAGTATGAAAACCAGCCAGATAATCCTAACAAATACAATGAATTAGATATTCAAAGAAGAATGACCTCATGTTTTTCTCATCCTAATTATCACAGAACATTGGCCTAACCTAGGCTCTTTTTGCATGCCTTTGTAAAGACCTGAGGGGACTTTTTGGAAGGAGCCAGCCAATATCTGAGCTGTATTTGCTATTGTTTCTGTTTATCACTTGGGCTGATTTGCAGTAAAAGGATGCTTGCTTCATTATAATAATTCAATCTGCCCTGAGACAGGCTGTCTCCTGTGTTACATGACAAACAGTTAGAAACTTTATTTCATAAGCAAAATTACCACTGGCTGTTTTAAAATGCCAAGAGCAGCTATCATTAGATTGTGGTTTGGCTGGCTCTGTTCTCTGGTGCAGGGGCTGGGGAGGGCTGGGGAGCCTCTGTCTCAGGAAGGGACCTTCCTGGCTCACTGGAACAGAGGGATGACAACCAAGAGAAGAACCAACCATTTGTTTTAGCATCAAATCAGAAAGTTCAGAGGGAAAAAAAAAATCTATAATTTCTTGTATAGTGAATTGGGAGCAATTTTTGTTCCTTTAGAAACACAAGAATGATGTGGTCACCATCACTGATATCTGGTGTGAAGATTCTCATGGGTGGAATATCTAAGACAATCATTTTTATGTGTTTCAGTAGTATCAGGTGAGCACAATCTGAGGAGAGCTTGACCTGTTGGTGGAAAGGGTTTGGACCTGCTTCCAAATTTCTATGAACTTGGAAATGCATGTTCTGGAGAGGACCTTCTGATGTTTAGTAGGTTGAGGACCTGCACTAAAGACTTAAGTCCAGAGAAGCCTCTAATCAAAAAAAATAGAGTAAATTGATGGTGATGAATATGAATTACAGGCTGTAAATTATAGCAGTATGATAAGAAAAGGACAAAAGTAGATATCCATGGTCAGCAGGAGTTCAAAAATGTGTTAGCTACAAATGGGATCATCAGAAAGGTACCACATTATTTCTAAATGGACTTAGTCTATCAGCTAAGAGTGTCAATAATAAACCCAAAGAAGCAAAAATGATCAGTAAATATTTCCCACTTCTGTTTGGGGAAAAGCCAGATAATGGACTGAAACTAATGTAAGAAAAACAAGCCTTTCTTTTAGAACAATGCTTTCTAAACTTAGAAATTTTTAATTGGCAGTTCCTGAATAATTTGCATCCAAAAGGGAAAGATGTTCACTGAACCCCTGCTGCTGATTTTGAATAAGTCTTGGAACACTAGAAATGTTACAGATGTGAAGGAAAGATAAAGTTGTGCCAGAACTTAAACACAGTAACTAGGATGACATGAATAAATATAGACTTTTCAGCCTGACACCAATATGAACAAAATAATATAATGGTTATTTGGGAACTCTCCTAAGAATTAAAGGGGAAAAAATAGAACGACATTGAAATTATCATGAATTTATTAAAAACAGATCCTATCAAAACAATTTTATACTGCAAGAGCATGAACATGTTTAATCAGCAAAGGTGATACAGCTGATATAAATGACACTGTTGGACTATTTTATCAACTGAACTATTTTGCCTCAAATAAAACTGTGTTTGGGGAATTGCCCAATTTCATGAGCTGGGTTCTTGGCTCATCACTCTTTAACAATTCTCTGCTGATGAAGTTGGCAAATAAGATGAAGACTGTGAAGGACTGGTGAATGGCAGGGCTGGTTTGCTCCTTAACTGTGACAGAGCATAAGTCAGGGAGAGCAAAGGAGGCCAGAGTTCCCAAGTGAGGAGATTGGGGATTCTGCAGACCCTGGCAGAAAATCAGAGAAACTTCAGCTCAATGTCTAAAGAGGCCAAGACAGCCTTTAGCTGTGCAAAGCAGGGTCGATTATGGAGCAGGTATCTGCTGTGTTTCACAGTGGTGTGGTGGCTCCTACAGCTGTTTTGGTGTTCAGAAATAAAATGGAGGGGATTCAGAAAAACACACACTAACTTGACTAAAAGATAGGAAAGCACTCCTTATTCTGAGAGACTCAAGGGTTCAATTTATGGGACACGTCCAAAGGAGTGCTTGGGGATTGCAATCAGGAATTTCAAGCAGGAAGAAACTCATGTAGGTTCCATGGGTTGTATTACAATGAAGATCTTTGTGGAAGATTCTTTCTAGAAGAACCCCAAGAAATCGGAGAAAATAGATTGTCAATAGTTACACACACTTTAAGTGACTCTTTCAACCAGTAAACTGTCTCATCATTGAGGCAATTAAAAGACCTTTCTCTACACATTAGAGTGCTCAGACATGTCCAAAGTTACTGTTTCTTTTACCAGGTGCTCTTACAGACAAACAAAATAAGAAGTCTTAGCTAGTGCAACCACCATGTTTAGTCACCATCAAGAATCTCAACAGTTCCTTTAATTGTTGACAGCACAGAAATTTCTTTATGGCAATAGGACTTAGAGGTCTTGCAAATTAATGAACATGTAGTAGCAAGGAAGCCAGAGGTTCAAAACCATTTATCCCATTTCTTCATGCTCCTCAACTCCTTTTGTGGCCTTGTAGAACTTCTTACCCACTGGACACATCTTGCTGATGGGAGGTATGTCTGCAAGCAGATCTGCTGCACTCAGTGGAAAAGTTTCTGTTTGCAAGACTTGTTGTTTTAGTTCACATGGCATTACAGGCCACCAATTTCACCAAGTCTGAAGTCTTAAATCACAACTTAAGCAAAATCACCACAGTTTTCCCCTTATTCCCATTAAAAATCTGAGAAACTACCAAGTTTTCCATGGCTTTTGCCCAAAGCCACAACCTGCTGCAAATTCATTGAAAAGTAATTCCAAACTTAACCCAGATTAATAATGCTTCCAATGACTACAGCCAAGTTTAGCGGTTTAATAGATTAAAAATTGTCAGGTTTCGTGTCTCTGTGTGAACATTGTGTTCCACTCAAACCACAATCGGACAAGAAATTATTACTGTCAAACTAAGGCTATTAAAAAAAAAAATCCACCTTTGCATTATGTAAACTACACTTTGGAGTTCAGATCTGCAGTTTAATTTTGCCCTGTTGCATAAAGATGGGAGGAACCTGCTTCTAGATCCAGAAGGGTTTCCAAGTCATAGCCCTACCCAGATCAGGATATTTGGTCCCATATGCTTTTGTTTGGATATTTTGCTATTTTTTTCCTTTAAATGGAGGGCGTAATCAGCTCATCTGCAAGTGTTTCAAGCTAACATGTTTTCAGCCATTAACCTCCCCTTAGCTGAAAATCATTGCTGTTTGACTGAAGTATAATTCCTAGCCACAGTTCCCCACCAGTGCAACGTGAAACAGGTTTGCTGGCCCACCCTCAAAGATAAGGAGATGAGAAGGGTGAACACCTACTAAGAAGTTAATTCAATTATTTATGATCAGGCTGGATACCCCCTACATTTTTCTGAGGTTGGTTCCTTCTTCTGACCTCTGCCTTCTCTCTAGGTATGATATTTGGAGAAAGAAGCATAGGCTGTTGATGACTGAAACCACACTCCCCTGAACAGGATGGCCCTTGCATTTTCTGGACCAAAGTACTCTCTGGGACTGTGCTGAAAAAAGATTTATAGTTTTTAATCTCTTCACAACATATGACTGTTAAGTACGCTATAATATATAGGACAGGAATTAATCCTGAATTTATTTAGTGTTTTTTCTTATTTCATCTGTCAGAAGAATGTCATTTCAATTATTTATTAAGAAAATTATGTTTTTCAAGGTAAATGCATTATTTCGTTATCTGCTTCCAATTAGCTGGGAATTCACTATGTTCAGCCAAATGTCCATTCATCAACAAATTCCAGATTCCTGGCAGTCTGAGCAAATTCCCAATTTTCTTCCTTTATGGGTAAAATAAGTGAAGATATTCATGCCTTATGCTAAATTATGGCTGGGTTAAACTACCCTTGAGGGAGGCAAAAACAACTGTAGAAGGTCTTGGAATATATAAATAGATGTTTTGATAGAAGTAGAGCTGGAATAGTTCATGGTATTTTTATTTCAGGTGCTTTGTTATTGTTAAATAAACACCCTCCTGCCCTCCTTTCTGGGCAACTTACTGACCTGAGCTGGTCACCCTCCAAAATATGTCTAATGGGTTGCTGAGGACACCTCCAGCAGCAGGGCTCTGCCTTCCACAGGGACATTGGCTGAGCACTGGAACAGGCTCCCCAGGGAAATGGGCACAGCCCCAAGCCTGTCTGAGTTCAGGGAGCATTTGGACAATGCTCTCAAGCACATGCTGTGATTCGTGGGGTGTCCTGCATAGAAGTTGGACTTGATGATCCTGATGGGTTCCTTCCAAGTCAGCATATTCTGTGATTCTATGACATTCAGGAACAAAAGTGAAGTAAAATACAACCCTGTGCTATTGCAACTCTTCATGTCATGTCCAAGCCCTACAATTAGTGAATTCACTAATTTTCAGTGCAAGGCTGTGCAGAGCAGCCTCAGCAGTGTCACAGGCTGCCCCAGGGCCACCCTGGAGCTTTGAGGGAGTGGTGAGCAGGCAGAAACACAGTGGCCAAACAAGTGCCTGGAAAAACAGGGTCTGCCTCAGTGTTGGTCCTTCTTTCTCCTCCTGCAAAACAGTGGATGCCAGCTCACTGCTGACACAGCCACATGGCTTGTGAGACCCCCACCAGTTTCTCAGCCCAGCACCAGGCCATGCAATGCACCTACATCCATTCCAGCCAGTTCCCTCCCCAGCCAGCTCCTTGCTGGGAGGCGAAAGCCCTATGGCCCAGTGTGGGATCTGGGCTTCTTATAGCAACTCTTTACCCCAAAAAGGGAGCATGAGGACTTTCTAAAAAGGAAACATGATTTTTGAAATGCCTCGTGTTCAAAGGCACTTTTACTACCTGCTTGCAATTGCCACCTTACCTGGCAGCAGGCCAAAGCCCTTTACAAAGAATCTCCTGGGCAAAACCAGGAGAAAAGCTCTGTCTCTGGCAGCTGTCAGGATGGAAAGCAATCAGAAATGTTACCCCAGTCCCTGTGTATTCTCACAACAACTCTGAACTCAGTTACTTTCCAGGCACTGCTTGGAGTAGCACTTCTGTGTACAGTGTCAATGTACGAGTCATGGGAAGAGCAGAGGAGCTGGGTGGAGTGATCCCACTGTCCCATCTCCTCCCTCTTTTTTAAGGAAACTGCTGTCTCTTCTGGCTTCCTCAGTTTTTGTCAAAAATTGGCCTGTCATCTCCTAGAGATGTACAAATGCATCTTGGTTTTCTGCTGCCCTTCTTTTTCCCAGCTCAACCATCACTGACTCTCTAATTGCATTTGCTTGGTCACCTCCAATTTCCTCCTTTCCACCCACAGTGGATACATTCTGCTTCTTTTGTTCCCTCTTTCCAGTGATTTGTGATCAGTGATGCTTTCCTTACGCTGTGGAGCAGGACTCTTCAGTCTTTCTCATCATAATCAGGTGTTCATGGGACTCTCCCTCTCCATGCATTCTCTGAGATAGAGTTCTCTTGTGCACCGTATTTTTCACCATGTGAATGAAGAAACAGAGTCACCACTCTGCCTTTCATTCCCCAGGCTGTGCAGAAAGATAACCATCCTTACGTGGGCTGATGCCTTTCCCACCAGATGTAGGAGAGGCAGGAAGACAAGAGTTTTTGCCTTACGTGATTTGTGTGCATCTCAGCAGACATTGCTCTCCACACAGCAAGATGATTAGACTGAGGTTTTGGGATAAAAGCTGTGACAACTGCCCTTCTTGGGGATGCAGAGCCACCTCACTGCCCAGCAACTTTGCCAAGGATGAGGACTCTCCCAACAGGCAAAACCATCCCCACACCTTCAACATCTGTCCCATGTCCAATAGTCCAGGCAGTTGTGAACTCCTGTGTTTATTTTACTGGTAGAATACACCTGCAACTTGAATACTGTATGATAAGCAGATGTTCACTTCTATAAATTGAACAGTGCACAAAGATTTATAGACCCCAGAGGCTCAGATTTAGTGAGTGGGAGCCAAGGTCACAACTGGACCTTCAGATTCAATAAATCTTGACATTACTGGAGCTTTGGGGGAGGGGAGAAAGGCATCATTATGGACTTATAACAATTTTTAAAGTATGCCAGTGATGATCTGCAAAGCAGATGTAAGTCAGGCTGGTTTTGATATGTTAAACTGACCCTGCCAGGTAAGAGGTGAAATAACTCAGGGTTTGATTTGGAGTCACATATGGAATACAGGAGTGGGAATGATGATAATAAGCCCCTGTTCATCACTTGAGAAGTAGAAGGGGGAAAAAAATCTCCATTAAAAAGAATAAATATTTTCTTTTCATGCTCTAAGGACACTGTTGATAGCACTAGTGGTGAATTTATACTAATTAAGGTACTTTAAATGACATCTCTGTGCTGTGTTTTTCTTTCACACAGTGCACTAATGAAAACCACTGTTTTAGCTCTGGAAAAAATGAAGTCCTGAATGAGCAGAGTAGGTACCTGCTGGTGGTCACCCCAATGGTGTCTCCCAGCCCAGGAGGCAGAGTCAGTGCTGTTTGGGTGCATTCAGAGGCCTGGCAAAGACAATAGATTGCCATAAGTAATTCAGACTGTAATGCCCCTTCAGATCCTGGTCTCTGCTGGAGTTTTAACACAGGCTGGCAGAGAGGATGGAAAGAAAAAAGGTGAGACAGAATGGGCAACCTGTGCCGATGCCACTGCAGAAGGAAGAGAGGTTGGAAATGGTGAGAGTTAGAGAGAGTAAGAGGCAATGAGGAAGGTTTCAAATGGGCACCAAAATACCCTGACATGGCTCTGTTATAAGTATAGGGGCAGCTCAGCAGCCATTCTCTTGTGACAGGTGCAATATAACAGTGCTAAGGGTGTAAATTGAAGTGGATAAAGTCTGAGACACCTAAGGCAGCCTGAACTGACCTCTGCCAGCCCAGAGCCCAGCTTGAGCTGTAAAGCCCTCCAGAGAAGTAGTGCAAGTTTGTCTACTCGAGACTCCTCACCATACCCAGTGACTCATGTTAGTGCAGTTAAAGCTAACTTTGATCAGCCAACAGGCTGTCACATGTGACCAAATGCAGATGCAAACAAGAGAAAACAAACACCAAAAATCTTGTACTCATTTTTTCTGTGGATAGGCATGTGAACAACTCCCCCAGATTCAAGAATGCAAAAGCAGAGCTGCCTGAAGCAGGAGCAACCAGGAAGATGTAGCATTTGATGGCTTCTGTGGCAACTAAAATGAAAAGCCAAAGTGAATCATCACTAATAGCCAGATACAATCTTTTCAAATGTGAGCGCTCCCAAATAAGACTGTAGGATATAACCTGTTTGCCAGCTGTAATACAGCTAACTCAAAAAGCTGACAGGCTGAAGCTGCAGCAAAAGGTTTCCAAAATGCTTGCAACAAGGATGCTCTAGGTGTCCATGAGAAGGTTTCTACATGCCTTCCTGAAGGAAATTCCAACATGAAAACCTGGAGTGGTTGGTGCCCAGAGCACTACCCTTTCCTGCTCTCATTCTGGCTCAATTTTCTCACCTCTGGGCACACAGCTTATTTTAACTCTCACACCCCTGCCTGCAAGATATGGGTATATTTTGCTTCAGAGGATGAAATGAAGCTCCTGATTGGTACAGGCTTGGAAAAGGCTGCTGCAACAACCTGATGTACAACAAATCTTCTCTCAATTGATCTTTCATGACTAATGGTGTCATTTCTGCACCCAGCTCCCAAGATACGGGGTGGAGGCACAGGGAGTGATTACCTGCCCCAGTGCCACCCAGAAGTCCGCTGAAGTGATCCCAGTCACCACATCTCCTGACCTGGAGAATTTTTCCCCATGGCCACAAGCTCTGGGATCATTAAGGAGAGGTATTTCTCGGTGGTTTCCACACTGCTCCTCCTGAAAGTCCCACACAACCAGGGCAATCAGGAAGTGTTTACACTATCTGGCTTTTGTTTTGTGTCTTTAAACACTGACTCAAAAATAATTCTGATTTCCATACCAAACAAGCACATTGTGGCCTCTTTGCTGGTGAGACACAGACTGTAAATTTCCCTGCCTTGGAAGTTGCAAAAGACAGCTCTGGTAACTGCAACATCTTTTAAGGGAGAGGGTGCCCTTAATGAAAAACTCCTTTAGGTAAATCAATACTCAGCTTCATAGTCGTCCTATATCAGACCAAGCTGCAGGTAACAGTGAGTTTAGTGGTTACTATTTATTCCCAGATGATTACTAATCCCATTTTCCACTGCTGAAAAAGGCGTTAAAAATCAAAGTAATCTCTCATTGAAAGGAAGACTTTCCCAACAGCTGTATCCTTCAAAGGCTTCAGCCTTTTCTTTCCCCCTACCCTGTCCCTAGGTAGCCCTGGGGGACACACGGTTATGTGGGATGCCAACTGCTCACTATTCATCATGGCCCTGTTCTCCAAGGGCCCATTGACTTTCAATAATTTATCACTCGATGTTTTGTGTGCTGCTGCAGAAATAAATCAGCACTGGGAGCACCAGATGCTCCCGCATCCCATTGCGCTGTGTTAATTTATTAAAAATGGGGTTTTCTCAGCCCAGCCGTGGGGTGCAGGGATCTCCTCCACCAGGAGCAGTGGGGAGGGGGGTTAAGGTCTGCTGAGCCAAGAGCCAAGAGCCTTGAAAGAGAGAGTTCAACGTGGAAGCAACACTGACTTGGAAAGCCTCGCAGGGTGAGCAGGCAGTCAGCTTTCCAAGCAGGGCTGGTTGTGACTGTGCTCCAAGAAAAATACATTTAGTCCTTAAGCGTGGATTTTTCGTTCTGGGCTCACGGGCTTTTTTTGTTTCTTGGAATAGGTCTCGCACCCGGATACAGCAAGTAAATATCAAGCCATAAATCACAAATTTGATGCTTGCTTTTCTTTCTTCAAGGTTGTATAATACAATGAAAAAGATCAAGTAAATGAGAAGCTATTTTACGCTGCACATGCAGAGTGCAAAAGGCCCTGGGTGTCTTCCAATGACCCCACAAGAATGATAGGCCTCCTGCTAACACAGAGATCTGTTTTTCTGAGGCATCACACAAATCCTCTCATGGATTGAGGAGTTTCTCCTGTTCTTGTTTTCTTTAATGCTCTTGCAATACAGTTAATTTAACACATAATGACCCTTCATTCAAACCTTCTGCACATATATATTGTGGTAGTTTTATCAAATGTGCCTCTGGCAGAACAGGAAACGCAAATTTCCTACATACTCTCCCAGAGTCCTGAATGCATGTCAACAGCTTTTCAGTGCTCATCACCCTTGGTCATTTCTCATCTCCCCTTCAGAGGGGAGAACCATGGCTGCTAACACACAATCCTGCCTCTGACGTTACCACTGGAGAACCAGCTGGGTGATGGAAGAGTGCTGGGACTCCTCCCTGGAGTTCTGGGACCTTGTCCTTGAAGTCCAACCTTGCCAAGGTTGCACATTCTCTTCCAGCACTCCCTCATGCAGCAGGGCCTGAAGTCACACCACTGGTGCTCCTACAAAATCAGCTTCCAGTTACTTGCAAGGGGAAGACCAAACCCCTTGCATGATTATTCCTATCCCCCAAAACATTGTTTAGGGCAATTTCTCTTCTCCAGGACAGTGCCTACCAATGAGGAATGGTAAAAGAGGATAGGAGCACTCCCAGTACTGCTGATGCACTAGCAGTCCTCTGCTCATCTCAGAGCATGAAAAATGGGACTTGAGAGCATCATGTAACTGACTGACAGCAATGTTTTGTGGTGACAGCAAGAAACACACTTTCTTGACACCAGCTCCTTTGCCAAGTTTCAAGTCTCTGCCCCACCTTCACAGGGACTTCTCAACTTTTACAGGAATGAGCTGGCAGGTGGGTTGTAAACCCCCATTTCTGCTTCCTTTTTCTCCTTCTCCTCAAAAGTTTCCATTCGCACTGACATTTTCCCAAAGTTGTAAGCCAAGGAAAGATATCCATTTTGCATAATGCTAGCCTGAAGAGATAAAGCTTGCCAATGTTATGAGAAAGCATAAGCAAGAGCTTATAATGGGAAGTGTTGGGCAATCCTGTCTTTACTGAAGGCAAAATCCCCTGCTGTGCCTGCCACCAAGATTAATTCCAGATTTCCTTAGGTTCCTGTGACATGCACAGGGAATATCCCAGAACTGCTTAAGTGCTATCAGGTCTAATACTCTCTTTCAATTCTCTCAGACTGAGTATCAAGAGCATTATTCCAAGGAGAATTTTCCTGAAATCTTCATGATACAACACTGGGAAATGCTGGCTAGTCAGTAAGGCCATTGTTTATCCTCCTGGTAAAACACAGATCCCCCTAAACCAGAACCATCCTCCCCTTGAAGATAAGCAAATGTTAGCAAAGTGACTGTAAATCATGAGATTACTGGTTAAGGTTGCAGCAAAACTCAGTTCACATCTTAACTCTGCTTTCCCTCATTTGGAGTCTTCTTCAAATGTCTTCTTTGGCACTGAAAACATTTGTCTCAACCTAAAAGTGAACTTTGGAGAGGGGGAGTCTGAATAAAACCCCTACAGCTGGTCTTGAATTATCCAGGAAGAAAAAAACTCACATTTCCCAGTATAAACATTATCTTGGTTTTATTTTGGGGTTTTTGTTGGGTTGTTGTTTTTTGTTTTGTTTTGTTTTTTTAAGTTCAAGGAGAACATTCTGTTTATTTAGAGTTAGACTCTTTTATTTTATTTAGATGTCAGCACAGCACATCTGCATTTCTTGGTGAGACAGAGTAACATAAGAACTTCTCTGCAAGGTCAGACCAAGGGTTGGTCCAACCTCATGTCCTGCTGGCAGCAGATGCTCAGAGTGAAGCGCGGAGGAAACAGGACTAGTGCCCAGGGGCCTTTCCTGGTGCCCCCTCTGTGCTCCTACCACTCCAACCACTGTGTTTGAGTCACCAACAGCCTGGTCCTCTCCAGATTTGTCTAATCCCCCATTGGAGCCCTTCCACCTTCTTGGCCTTTGCAGATTCTTGTGGCAAAGGCACCAGCACGAGACAGCTGCACTGAGTGTGAAATCAGTATTTCTTTGCCCTCTTTTTAGAATTGATCTTGTCCTTGGAAGATACTTCATTCTTACATTACAACAAACAACTTTTCTCCCTGAATAGGCCTTTATTCACAATCTACTTCATCTCTCCCCTCATTCAAGTTTAATCACAGCCCTCCTCATTCTTGCTATAGTTCTCTCTCTACCCCTGGCTCTTCCATATCCATTTCAGGGTGGCTGAAGAATGGCATGGCTTGGGCATGTGATTCATAAGACCACATTCTTGCCTGTTGGTATCCAGTATTTAATTTGCCCATTTTTTCTCTCTGTTGCAGAGTATCAGAACCACACTTTGATAGAGTTTTCCACCAATTTTCCAAACTCCTTTCTATAACACAGAAGGTTGCTGTTGGCCTGCTGTTGGCTAAGCAGTGGTTACTTTGTCTCTTCCCCTCTGTTTCACTACTTTAGTCTTACCAGCACTGGCTTCCTACTGACATTTTATCTCTCAGTCCCTCAGCTGGGAGTGAGTGAGATCCTTCTGCAATTGTTTGCTATTGGCTGTTCCAAAAGGTTCTACATCATCCACAAATGTGGTTACCTCACTGTTTATCCCCTTTTCCAGGCCTTTGATTAACATATTGGAGTATATCCCATACATCTACACTGTTTTCTAGACTACAACAGATCCATGAGAGGACTTGCACAGCTGGGCAATCCAATGTTATCTGGGGCAAAACCTCATTTTTGGAAAGCTAGATTTGCTTTATCAGTGATGCCTTGCTTAGGCACATCCTTACTG
Source organism: Hafferia zeledoni (assembly GCA_035583235.1). Classification (NCBI taxonomy): domain Eukaryota; kingdom Metazoa; phylum Chordata; class Aves; order Passeriformes; family Thamnophilidae; genus Hafferia; species Hafferia zeledoni. The sequence goes on from JAWWEV010000001.1 coordinate 113,300,552, forward strand.
GCCTCTGCCAACAAATTAGCAAAGCCTGACTCTTGCCTACAGAACAGCATATATTTCCTCTTACCATCTCTTCCATGCACTCAGGATCCACCCCTGCCTATCAATTTCAGTCTGAGATAGAATTTTCAATACTCTGACTGCTATGGAAGGTCAGCACATTAGTTTGCAGTTCTCAGGTTCATTCTTGAATTATTTCTAGCTATAGTTAATATAGATGGAATAAAAGGTTCAAATATGAGACTTTATTAATAATTAGAAAGATACCAAATATTCCTGTAGACAAGTTCAGTTATCTGTGCAAGTTTCCCTGTCAAAAAGCATAACTTCTTCCACAGACTGGGCCAAAGTATATCCACAATTAAACTACTCAGAAAGTTGCCCTTGGTCCTTCAATAAAGCATTGATTTATTTTTTCCACTGCAAACTCCAATTACATATTCACAAGTTTCCCTCTTATGGTTTCCTGTGGGCCAAACACAATATAAGACATCAACTGAACATCCAGAAGTTGTCACATTGTTCGACATCTGCAATTAATGCTATGAGTTCATAATTAGAGCCCTCCTACACTAGGAAGTGTGCTGTTGTTATTTTGCATCTGTAATTTCAGTTATATTGGCACAGTGGGCAATGCCCCAAACTGTCAGTGTCCAAGGGACATTTGGACAACGCTCTCAAGAACATGGTGCAACTTTTGGTCAGCACTGAAGTGATCAGGGAGCTGGACTAGATGATCTTTGTGGATCCCTTCCAACTGACATAGTTTTAGTCTAGTCTATATTCTATTCTATTCTATTCTATTCTATTCTATTCTATTCTATTCTATTCTATTCTATTCTATTCCATTCCATTCCA
>JAWWEV010000001.1:113301506-113321444 GCA_035583235.1 Hafferia zeledoni
CTATTCTATTCTATTCTATTCTATTCTATTCTATTCTATTCCATTCCATTCCATTCCATTCCATTCCATTCCATTCTACTTCATTGTACTCTCTTCTGAGTCAGAGATTTCCTGGAATAATTGTGCATATTCATTGATGCTTTAGAGCATTTTCCTTCAGCAAAATTATCCTCAAGTTTTACAAAGTAGAAATTTGCATACTTAATGTAGTCAAATGTGTAACATAGAGTAAAAATATGCAAGTCTACATTTGATTTATCTGCCTGTCCTCTACACCCCAGCACATGTGTGTGCATGCAAAATACCATGAGTATTCATGCAGACATTGGAGGAGACAAATGTGCAAACCTCCACATATGTATAGGAATTGTGGGGTTGGTTCGTTTTGTGGGTTGATTTAAAATGCTAAATAAAACCTAAAGAGGCAGATGTTACCTATAGCAGTAAAGGCATCAAGTATTTTATCATGAATTGAATTACAAATATGAAAGCACTGTCTGTGAAATTAATGCAACCCATCAGCTGGCTTAAAAATAGGCTCCTGCCTAAATATATTGCCTACCAAGACCTTCAGTGGGGATCACCATGGTACCACCCAGGTAAATAAATGCAGATTAATGGAGGAAGTGTGAGTGCTTTCACCTCTTTCCCTCAAAATTAGCAGCCCCTCCACACTGTGCAATAATACATAAGGGATGTGTAGCTTTGCCCCCACCCTTGAGTCAGCTCAGGGCTGTGTTTGGCTCTGGGTAAAGATAAATTTAGTGCTTGGGTTCCAGGGCTACTCATCTTCACTTTGCAGCTCTCTCAGCTGCAGTATATCACTCACAGGCCAATACCCGTAACCCACAGGGGGAGCATCCCATGTGACATACATTAATTTATAAATGAGAATAATATCTGAATGCATCACATTTCAGTGAAGAAAAACAAACCTTGTGGACTCTTTTAAGGCTGTGATAAATTAGAATGTGCATGGTACAAATATTTATCTTGCACCCTTATTACAAGTATTTCCTTTTCACTGGTTAATTCAATTAAGAGGTGTCCCTTTGGATTAAAACTTTGTAAGATGGATATATCTTTCCCCTAGTCATAATTCATTTTGAATGAAGAGAGGAAAACTCATAGCTCCTGAACTTATTAATAATGATCTGAATTAAAATACATTCCTGGTTTCCTTGAACGCTTACGTATGTTACGGGATAGCTGGGAGGGGAGGCAAGAGGGATTATTTTTGTTTTCATGAGAAGGACCTGATCCCAGAAACACTGTTGAACATGTATGATGAGGAGTTAGTCACAATGATTTCTTTGGCAAGGGAGAAAGAAGCAGAAACAAAAACAACACTGATCCAACTTTCTGTCAAAGCCTGGGAGGGGGATGAGAGAGCTGGTATGGGATCATTCTTCTTCTCTCCTGAAGCCCAGGATCCCATCTCACTCCAAAAAAGCCTCCCTGTGCTTGGCAGCCTGTGGCTGTGCAGGATATCAAGGCCAGGAGCAGGAGGAGTGGTCAAGCCTGCCAGGAGTGGCTCATGGCCCAGAGTGGGTCACCCTCCTGCACAGCCCTGGGAAATGTGGGGCCTCCCTCGTGTCCCCCTCTCTGTGTGATGCAAATTGTCACCCAGCACAGGACACTGGGCCCCCAGGGAAGACAAAACCCACTGAAGACCCCAGCTGTTTCAGCTGGCAAGTCCTGGGTAAGAGTATCCAGCCTCTGAAGATGTTACCTGAGCTGTAGACTCCGAATAAGAAACGGAAAGATGAAGCTCTCTGGAGAAGGAGCTGTTTAGGACTTCAGAGGGTCAGGATTTTGCCTTGGGCTGCTGTGCTGATCTTAGATGTTCCACTTCATCTCACTGCTCAGGACCCCTTCCTGACTTTGACTGGACTTTTTTTCCAGAGCTGCATCTCTGGATCGCAAGACAACCCCTGCTATGTCTGTGCAAAGAGAGGCTCCACACACAACTTTTCTGACAAACAGGCATTACACAAAGATGGTGACTAAACTGCAGCTGTTTTTCCAAAATCTCTGCTTTCCCTCTGCTCACAATTGTCCTAGAATTGTCCATTAGAAAATCAGTCCACAGCTCAGTTCCTACAGAGAGGAGAGTGATTTTGTGCCTGGTTATGTCTTTGAGGTAGAGTTTAGGCATACAGATATTTGGGAGATGTACCTATTTTGAGAGGTCTTCCACAGTTTGGTGCTAATAACTTCCATCACTGCCTCTGTGACTGGCTGATGAGCAATGATTTTAATGGCATTCAAGCTTGAATAATAGAAAAAGGCTTGTTCTTTTCCTTCTTCTTTAGAAAAGAATTTTCTAATCAGTTTTGAGTATTGTGTCAATGAGTCCTGTCACATTTTCTTTCATTAGAGAGCCTACCAATACACTGCTAGCAGACTCATTAACAAGACAAGGGGCATCACTCTCAGAAGAAAAGGCTACTGAAATGTAAATACCAAGTCTAGCAAAACATCTCACACATATAAGCTTGAACTTGAGTCATTGCTGCAGGCATAATTGAAGGGGTTTCTCAATACATTATTCAAATCCATGTTGATGCTGTTTTGCTTCCCACCCCACTCCAGCACCTGCAGAAACCTCTCTGCTGACCCTAAGACCCTTGGTGAGATTCAAGCCAGAGCATTTGGTCAATGCCAGCTCTTACATCAGTGACTGGCACCTCTTCATGGCTCAGACGTCCCATTTTTAAAAGAATAATTACAGCAATGCTGTGAGTTGAATGACAGAACTCAAAGAAAAATGAACTTGAAGATGTTTCCCTAGCAACTGTGTGCAGCAGTGTTCCCACCAGGCCAACATTACAGCATCACACTTGCAAGGGAAAAAAAATACAGGCTGAAATCTTTACCACTTGAATGGCAAGTGCAGCCTGGCAGAGACACAGCCTTCTTGGTACCACCAGTCAGGGCCCAGCTCATAATGTCGGCTTTCACCTTTTGTGGAAGATTATTCTGCGTAAGGAACAGCAACAGCCATGAACAGAGGTTCAGGGAGCATTGCAACCTCAGGAGCTGGCCCTGAAAATACAAAAAAACCCCCCAACTTATTTGCAGCATTGTTAAAATAACTGTTGATTATCTCTTTCTCTGTTGATTATCCCTTTCCCCTTCCATTCCTGACCCCTCTCACTACTCCACTAGTGAAAATTCTGTTTAATGAGTCACCTTCTGCCATCTGACACACAGTGGCTTTCTTGAAGCAGCAGCCATGAGTTCCCAGAGGGTGAAGCAAGGCTTACTCACCCAGCTGTAATCATCTTTGAGCAGCAAGTCTTTTCCAGACCTTCTTGCTCATCTTTTCTAAAACCAACTCTTGGGAACAACAAGTCCTGGTGCAACCCATCCTCTATTTCCTGTCAGACTTGGAGGTCCGTATTTTCTCTCTTCTCTATAGCCCATAGCAGAGACAGTGAGTGATGCAAAGAGGAGAAGGGAAGAGGCAACAATTCCATTGCTATCCTAATAAAACCGCCTACCTTTTGCTTACATTACCACCACCATTTTAACTGATATAGTCCAGTCTGCTGCACCAGGCAAACTTTTTCTGAGGAATCCTGTGTTATCTTTCAGAAATACAGTGACCATTTCCCTGAAGGATATTATTCTGGCTTGAATATTTAGGCACATAGATGAAAGGCTGATGTGACATCATACTTGAAAATCTATTTGCAACTCTTTAAGTCCTTCAAATACTTGAATATCTATTTGCAAATTTCAATTTGCAATTTAAAATCTACTTACAACTTGGCATCTTCAATAATTCTATGATTATCTATTAGATGTGCTCCTGAGATAAATGCAACATTATACCATACCACCCCAAGAATGATTTCCACTCACCTCTGCTGAAAGCCTCCTCTTCCATAAGCTTGGCTTCCACCTTTTTGGCGTTAAATATTCTGAAAATGCTCCCCAGAGATGGCAAATCCATTGCTTTCTTTAGCTGATGCATGCTCAGCATCACTGACATGGATTAAATTAGCAATATTAAATTACAAAATGTACCTTGCACTGGGATTTATGGTTTATCTCCTACAATACAGAGGCCCTTGGCACACTGAGCCAGAGCTGCCTCAAACACCACCAATGGCACAATTTCATGAAAAGATTGTGAGGGGAGGGAAGTGTTCATCAGCATCCACACATTAGTTGTGCAGCTCTTCCTCCTGCTTGTTGGGTGTTAATACTCATGCCATTCCTGCCTTCTGCAGCTCTCCACGTGCCATCAGTAGGAAAAACTCAGCCAGGGGCTTTGCAAGGCAGGGCTGAACAGTCTCAGCACCTGAAAGCCTCAGCTGATGGAGCAGGAGGAAGACTATGCAATTGCCCTTACCCTCAAAAAAAGGAGTATTGCTCCTCACCCAGTGAAAGCAATAGGTTTGTGCAACTGAGCAGAGCAATCCAGGAGGGAGAAGAATGATGAAAAAGCTGCAACACCTCCTTGGTGAGGAGGCAGTCCTAGAATTGCTGGGTTTGCTTTGGGAATACAGCCCCCTGTTCCCTCCTGAGCCACACACAGGGACCTGGGCAACCCACGAGACCCAGAGCCACCTGCAAACTTCAAAGGATGAGTCTATAACCTAAAAGAAAGGCTCAATCCCACTCCTTCTAATGAGAAGAAACCTTTCAGAAGGCTTTGGAACATTTCCTAGCTGCATATAATGGAGACAAAGTCTGAGCAGTCCAGTTCTCTTCTCTATAATTCAAGTAGCAGCCCATCCACACAGAGTAAGGTGCACTTCAGGAAAATGAAAAGTCATTAATTCTCTTCTTATGAGAGTTTCTTCTTACAAGAAAATTTCTCTGTTACTCCATCAATTCCCTCTGTTGATACAGCATGGTAGAGATGCAGTGGCTTAGGCAGACAATAGTACAGATACCTTTCTGTGATGCACAATCTCAGATGTTGCCCTATTCATCAACATACTTCCATGGCATCTGGAATGTTATCTCATACCTAGGAATTACTCTTTTTCCCATCCCTGTGCAGTCTTGGTAGTGTTACTTGCAAAGCTTCCTTACACACAGGTTGGAACAGGCACTGGAGTCACCATCTGTCTTTTCTGTTTTCACAAGGCTTGCATTCAGACTCTCACCTTGCTTAGGTCTTTGTCCCACCAGGTGTTGGGAGCCAGAGCCACTAATGCTGCAGCCACAGAGGAGTCAGTGTGTTCCTGTCATGAATGGGTGACTTAGATCACCTAAAGAACCACTGTCAAAGATACCAGCAAAAGTGGGTTTATTGAAATATGATGTAAAACTGCCACTTAACAAAGTTCGATGGCAAGTTACAGGACAGACATTTGACCTGTTTGATTCAAAACTACGGAGGCAGAGTGAAAGTCACCCAATCAAAATCCAATAACATAAGGTTATGGGCATCATCAGTCACTTACTGAAGATCTGTCATTGGTGAAAGGTCTCTCTGCCTCAAAGAGCAACCTTGACAAATGCCCCAGCTGAAGGGGGAATCACCATGCAGCCAGGCTGCCAGCAGGGGCAGCTCAAAGAAGGCTCACTTAGGCTGTCACAGTTAGAGAATGAAGTGGTTGTCTTGCAGTCACATTACATGAGAAGGAAAAGGTGCATGAAACTCCTTGAACCCACAACTTCTTTTGTTCCTTGATATAAAAGTCACAGAATTCCAAAATAACAGAATCACAGCAGCACAGAATGGGTCAGGTTGGAGGGGACCACAGTGGACCACCTGGTCCAACCTACCTGCTCAAGCAGGGTCATACCAGAGCACAAGATTGTGTTCAGACAGTTCTGGAGTATCTCCAGTGACTCCACACCCTCTTGAGACAATCTGCCCCAGTGCTCAATCAGTGCACAGCAAAGAGGTTCTTCCTCATGTCCAGGTAGAACTTTCTGGGCATCAGTTCCTCCCCATTCCTCTTGTCCCATTGCTCGCCCAGAGCCTGGTCCATTCCCTGACCCCTCCCTGCAGACACAAACAGACATGGGGGAGGGCCCCTCTCACATCTCTTCTCAAGGCTGAACAGGACCAGCTCTCTCCCCCACTATGCATGTATTGATCACATGGTCAGTGTTCCAAGCTCACATGCATTGATGTTGGAACTAGAGAAGTTCTTGGCCTGGTTATGGTTTAGGTCTTCACCTCTTCTGAAGCCTGTACCAAATTACTGCTAGTTTGGTTAAGGGAACCAGTGCACCCATCACAGACCTCATACCTGCATATCTACATTTGGAGGCAGGATCTGCCAGATCTAACCCCCTCCAGGGACCTGGTTGCTGCAGCTGAAACATGTGGACTACCCTGAGACAGGGATTCTGTGTGCAAGGGTAGGAAAGCAGCAAAGCAATCACCCTTTGCCAGTAAGCAAAGCCAAACCGTGTTCCCACAGAAATCAGTGGTGAAGGACCTCAGTAGTGACAGCTCAGGTCCTTCATGATTCTTTGCCTTCAGAAAGGAATTTTGCTTCATTAGGATGCTGAGTCTTTCTAATTCGCATATTTGATTTGCTTCGGGTCTTGGGTTGTCTTCATTACTTGGCTGCCAACAGGGAATCAAAAGGGGCCAGTCAAAAGGGGAGTCTCTGAACCTGCTGCGAGGCCATGAAACTTTACTGGAGAGTGTTATGTGTGGGGTGAAGAGGGAGTGGGCAGGCACATTCCCGACGGAGTGCCCTCCCTGTTTGATACCATTGTTATGGAAAATTAAAACTTCAGGAAGGCCACTGAAATGCAAATGGCACGAAGCCTAAAGAGACATCCTTTGCTCACTACTTACCAGGGTTCTACAGAACAAAATATCTGAGTTTGTGCCTTGTGTGTGAAAACTGAGCTTTCCCTGGTGTTCTAAGGACCAAAGACCCTCGTAGGTGTAAAGGTCAGGAATCCAGCAGCAGATAGACACGAGTCCAGCAGTCACTTGAGATGCTTCCTCTGGAAACAAACACACAAAAGAGGCAAGAACAGAACACTTGATGCAATGGCAAAACTGGTGAAACTGTGTGTTTGGTCCCAGGATGAGTTACCTATGGGAGAGGGCAAGGGCAGTGGGTCTGTTGTGTGCCTCCAGTTTTTCACATCCACTTGAACCCAGATGGCCAGGGAGGACAAAAACTTCCTGCAATTTGATGAGCTTGAACAATTTGGTTTTAACAACACAGGAGGAAATGTCCTTTAGCAGTAAAGTAAGTGACAGGACAGAGGTGGCTCATTCTGCAAGGATTTGTTAAGCAGGACGGTGCCCAACCACACTGTGAAGTAAAGCTCTTTTGGACAAAGGAAAGGGGGTATTTTTTGTTGTAAATGGCTTAATTAATCACTTCCCTCAGCCCCAAATGCAAAGAGGCTTGGGCTACAAAAGCTCTGCTTGTATTAATCTCCAGGCGAGCAGACACACTTCCCTAAAATTTATTTAGCTGTCAAAAGAAGTCAGCAGCAGAGGTTCAAACATTGTGGACTCCAGGCACCTCAGTGAGGTTTTTTTCCTTAAAATAATAATAAATATTAAAATAATAGAAAAGTACACTGAAACCCAAATCTAGGGAAGATTTTGTTCCCGTTTCTCCCGTGGGAGAGGCAGGGTGAGGATACCACTAGTCTTTTGCATGCAATCCTTCCATCTAAATGATTTCCAATGGGAGCTCCTGCCCTTGCCTGCAGACAAAGGCAGAATGCATCACTGTTGCCAGACCACCTGGGACATGGGGAGGAGAGGAAATTTCCAGATGGGTTTTTAAGACAATTCATTTATATTTATATAGCCAGAATAAATGTTTTTTTTCTGAGATAGCATTTCCCTTTGCTCTATCTAGACCACCAAGAAAAGAGGGAGGCACAGAATTTCTATTGCATTAATAGTCCTGATGTTTACAGTTTTGGCTTTTATGAACTTGTGGGAGATGTTTATTGAGTCATAAACTCTACTAATGGGGATATTATCTGCAAATTATGTAAGTACTACAGTATTTGGGTTAGTTAAAAGAAAGGTTTAAAACAGTTACACACTTACAGTTTATCTCAATTACCAACATGATCCCATAATGGGAATTTAATTGCTAATTGCTAGCTTATATTGTAGAGGAACTACAGTAACAACACACAATATATAGCCTGTATAAACATGTCCAGACAATTCCATATCACCTCCTTTCACTTCTACCTTCTTCTATGTTGTTGTTTTGTTTTTTTTTATTACAATGATTTAATTCCTAAATGCCTCAAATTAGGGATTCCTCTTTGTCAGGAAAGCATTTCCCGCTGTGCTTTGTTTGATGGTTTTTAGTGAGCTGCCTACAACACATTTGAGTGGCTCCGGACAAAAGGGACAGCCTTATGCACACACTTTAATACTTTGCTAAATTAGATTCTCAGGAGCTCCAACAAAAGAAATCATAGTTCCATTTAAATCAACCCAGATTTTCCTGTTTACCCAGCTGGAGTGAAGTTTAACCAAGGCCCACTGGCCAGAGCCTGAGTCAAGCTCAAGCACAGCCAGGTCCTGTCAAGATCTGCATTTAGCTGGTTGTTTCAAATCCCTTTGCAGTAAGTGCAAAGGATGGGCAGGGATAACAGGCCTCCTCTAGATATCCCTGTAGGCTGGTCACTCCCTGGAGGTGCCAATTGCCCTTCCATTGGCAAACAGGGGATCCAGAGAACCAGGAGAGGTGCAGACATCTGAAGGCAGGGCACGTAAGTCTCATTCCAATTTGAAGGAGGCTGTGTCCCACCTGCAGCACATCAGTTCTGGATAAGGTCGTCTTCTTGTCTTTCAAGACAATGCCATTCTTCTGACAGATTTGCCTTTGGTAGTGGGAGCTCTCTCAAGTCCCGTTAGGTGGTACAAGGAATTTTGTGCTGTTACAGATCATCCCACCATGCTGCTTGCCAGGAATCTGCATCAGATTTCAGATAAGTTTGTGAATCAGCTCCTTTACTTCTCTTTGTTTGTAGTTCTTAACATGAAATTCGCCTGATGAAAGGGGAGAGCAAAGAGGACAGATGGCTGGGGTGAAGGGCAGATGAGGCTAGTTCACTTATTTGTGTGTAACACATACCAGAAGAAACTTCCAGATGATTCAGAAATGACCAACTGTGCACAGAAAGAGTTCATATAATCAATTGATAACCTAACTATATTATAGCTACATTAACTTCTCTCCTTGTCCTTGTTATGCTTCCTCACTAGTTTTGAACTTTACATTGGAAACTGGTGGGGACATGGACTCACACCCACACCCCTATCTCGCTAGTTTGTACCATTGCCTAAAACATGAGTGCTGCTTCTGACTGGGTCTGAGTCACTACCCTAAACAAACTACAAAAAGAAATTAATTTAGAGTAAACAGTAACTTTAACAAGTCGTCTTTCCAGATAGTTCCCTCTCAAATGTTATCTATGCTCCCTCTGAAACCTAAAAATAATTTTAAAATCTAACTGAGCTCAGATTGTATCTTTTTTCCCTCCTGATGTTTTAACTTCTTCACAAATGAGCTTATTGTGTTTTGTCTTTCTTATTGTGCTGGGGCTTGATGGTTAAGTCACCTTGAAGAGGAAGAAATGCTGCAAGTAAATATGCTACAGATAAGTTAATGGTATACAGGACATTATTGTTTAAAGAACTAATGTTTTCCTCCATGTTACTGAACTATAAAATATTAAAAGCTGGAAAATTCTTCTGTTAGTTCCATGTCTCAAACCACAGGAACATACAGAACGCTCCAGCAAGCACACAACTTGTGAGTTACTGTTAGTGATACATGGACTGCTGTTCTCTGAATGCTGTCAAGTGACTGAAAACATCCAGCATGTTGGTTATTGTGGAATTAGGATCCCTGCAGTTTTCCCACAGAACGTTTTCCTTTGGGAGGCAGAAATGTCTCCTGGGCTAAGAGGACAAAACAGAGAGAGCACACGTAGGAGTCAACTGAGCTCAAACTTTTTCTCTGAGAAGATTTTCTGCCATGAAGTAGGATTCAACTCACATCAGCATGAGGCACAAATGCAGAAAAGAGGACTTGAATATCCCTTCATTTAGGCAGGGAAAACATTCCCAAACATTCATTCTCCAACATCTGTGCCACGCTGGTGCAAATGGCTCTGTCTAGAGAAATACAGCAGCTCCCTGTATGATGAGCAGGACACAGGAAAATACTGTCTGTGGGGAAATTCCATTTTTTACCCACGAGCTTTCTATGGCTGCTTGTGACTGCCCTGTCTGAGGGGGTGACCACCACGGGCACTCTGAGCTGGGCAGCACCAGGAGCTGACACGAGGCCATGGGCCAACCCATTTGCAGCCATTTGTGGCAGCAGCAGCAGCTATTCCTGAGAACTTGGAACCTCATCTTCTCAAATGCCAAGTTGAGGAAACAAACATTAACACTGCACACACAGCAGAGCCCAGCAGTGGGCTGGGGAGCCAGCCCTGAAATGTGAATCCCTCTGCTCCTGCCGGGGACAGCACGGATACTCGTGGAAAGAAGATACCTTTGGCTGCCCTACAGAGATCGAGAGCTGAGATTAATGGCAACTGTGGGGGCTGCCTTCCCCTTTATGCCATGCATGCTTTAGAGCTGTGGCCTCCTGCCATCTTGAAACATAATCCTGTGGTATTGTCTTCATTCAGGCCCCTCATCAGCAATGTGAAAAGAGAGAAGAAGCTGGTGGCAGGATTAGAGGAGAGGTTGAAATATTCTGGGCAGCATATGCTGTAAGTCACATTATACAAAGAGGATTATTGGACTGCTCATTGGCCAGGGCTTTCCATTCTGGAAGCACTGCTGCTTGTAAGAGAGAAAACCTGGTGAAAAGTGTTTATAACATGTCAGCCCACAGCGTATGACACACTGTGAGCACAGTGACAAGCACTGAAAATATTTTTCAGGGCCTGTCTGCCCTCTCCTAGGAGATGGTTTTGTGTTTGTCAGGGTTATGCAAGATGCATGGGAAAAGGGGAAAAACAGAAGTGAGACTAATAATTCAGAATGGTATTAATAAACATCCTAAAATTACCATCATCAGATGACCCATCTCAAACCTAAAACTAAGTACTGTAGTCCTGGAAGGCTGTTTGAGACCTTTGTTGTTTTAGACATGAGAAAGCTCCTTTTGTAGTCCAGTTTTAATTTATTCATAGCAACTTACACCCATTTTTTCTTAGAATACCTATATTCTTACCTGAACTAGATTTTCCTTACCTGGCAACAATGTATTTACAGAGAGAAGTGGTATTCTCTCTGAGACTTCATTTTATTTCACTAAATAAGTCAAGTTCCCTTAGTCACCTTTCTTATCCCCACTCTCTTGGTCATCTTCCTTATCTCCATTCTCTTGGTCACCTTTCTAGTTCTCTGCACTGGTTCCAGTTTGCAGTCACCTTTCTTGACCATAACCAAACCAGAGCATGATTGACTAGACCTGTGCACATGGTTCCAAAAGAAATTAAAAAATTGTATTTCTTGAACTATTTGTGGGGTTTTTTTTAAGAAGGCTCTTGTCTCATACACATAAAGAAAAACAAACTAAAGTGAATTTGTCTTTTCTAAAAACTATTTGAGAAGTTCTGAATGTCCAGAGTCAACTTTTCTTGGAAACTCTCAGCTGCACAAGATTTTCAGAACTGAAACAAATCCTTCTAAAGTCTGTGGAACACTAAAAATTTATGAGGGAAACTGCATTAATTTAGTGTCAAGCTCAGTCTTGGTGGCATGTTATAAAAATATCCAGCTTTCACCAAACTGGCTTCAAACACAAATTGTTGTTTCAGCTCTTGACACTGTCCCTGTGGTGAGACAATTTTCTTGTCTTGTAAGAAACCATTTTCCTCTTTTGGATCAAAAAGCAATTCATGGTCTTGTCTACCACTTGGAGCAGTTTTCTTTTGACCCCCTGGACATAGACTATGACTTGCCCATTTTATTGCAAACATTTTCCTCAGTAGCAGCAACACACATAATTATGCCTTGCCTCAAGATCTTTTCTGCTGACAAAAAAGGTAGGGAGCTGCCAAAAAATTAATATTTTGCCATATGGTGCGAAAAGAATAAAAATTCATTTACACTATCATGCAAAAGTGCAGGAAGGTGTTTCTAAATGGAATTTCTAAGAGGGATCTTCAAGTTTCCAACAAATTACTACTGTTTTTTCCTCAGTTTGGGGATTTAGATATATTGAATTCTCATCTTTCTACACCAAACCAATATTTCAGCTAACAGAAAATGCAGGGTCCTGCATGTGTGGGTTTCCCAGGCACCAGCAGAGCTGCACTGGCTCACACCTCTTCCCTTCTCCTGTGGAATCACCTGGATGAGGCAGCTCCACCTTCCCCTCAGCTCTTCCATTCCTTAAACTGGCAGAATTACCTACAAGAACATGCAGTAAATCCAGATCCAATCATGGCTTTGAGCTGGCATAAGCTTAAAAAGATAAAAAAGCGCTATAAGGAACCCCACTTAGTCCTGAAAGGCAACAATTACTTTCCAAAGGGCAAGCACATTTCCACTGCAAGCAGCTGCACCCTAAGATTGTACTGGAACACCTTTTCTTCATACACGTCCCACCCAAGCAAGCTTGGATGGCTACTAACCTGAGTCACATTTCAAACAAAAAGCAAGAACTGGCAGCTTCCTTGCTGTACCTACAAAACATTTGCTTCCCCTTTGGAAGGCTATAATTATCCCTGATAGCAGAGCAACTTTATACTGTGTGAAAACCTTGCTGGCATTTCCTCCACAAAATAACAAACTTTGACACAAACAGTGCTCGAGCATCACCACGGGGATACAGCAAAAACACAGATATAAGCTGAAGAGCAAGGGAGGAAATTTGAATGGAATTGCATTATTGTGCTAATGCAGTCCAACCTGACATTTGAAGAGGTCATCCAACAACATTTGTTTGCAGAACAAAGCAGGGGCAGTCAGATTTTGCACTGTTTGACTCAAAGATTTCTCAATACTTGCAAATTCTCCATATAACCAGACACAAAGATTAGAGGATATAGTTTAATTATGCTTGTATAAGTATGACAAAGTACTGTTGATTTAAAAGGAGTTCCAAAAACACACAAGTATGCAGCAATGCTGGAAAAGAAATTAAATGTAATAAAGCCTATATCTTCTCTTGTTTTTGGTATCTGTCTGTGAGATCTTTGGAGCTGAAGCACTAATCTAAAAGCAGTGCCTTGCACAGATGAGATTACTCTTCCTTGCCAAACAGATCATCCAGAAGAAGTGAGTATTTGACCATTTTCACAGGAGGGCATGTTGGAATTTTGCTCCAGTCACTTTCTTTCTGAAATAAGTAATGCAGAGAATATTTTAATACATAATAATGAAAACAAGAATAATTTAAAGCTGGTCAACATAAGATTGAATGAGCTGCTTCAATTCCGCAGACTAATCTGTGGGAAAATTGGGTCTTTAAAGCACATCCTCTTATAGGATTTCTACATGCACATTTTCATCAATCTTGCAGAATATTTTATTAAAAGTATTTTCTATCATTAGCCCATTTACAGACATTTTCAAATTAAATAATGCTGTATTTTCTTCATTAAGATGCTTATACTGGAAATTCTAAAGTCTCAACACTAAAAATTATACAAAATAACAAGACAGAGAGAAAGAAGAAAAAAAATCCAGCTAAACAGGAACAACTCTGCTGCTGAAATCTAGCTGCTAAATACAGATACTGTAGCCCCAAAATACTGCTATTAATTCCTGGTAAGTCATGTACAAAATGGCAATTGCATTCTAAAGTTGAACAAGATTTAAATCCCCTCCTTGGTCTGATTTTTTCCATTTTGCATTTACCTCTTTATTAAAATATTCTTGTACTGTGTTAAAGACAGCCTGGGTATTGCAGCTAACAAAATAATAAAGTCAATAAAACTCAGTAAACTGCACTGGCACTGATTTAGTGGCAGTTCATCAAAAGCTGTGTGGGATGTCAGTGTGACAGTTACAGCAAAGCTCTGGAGCTGATGGGAATTGATTATCCCAGCATGATGATGACCAATTATAACTTCTATTGATGCTCTTCTTCTTTGATTTCAGGTATAACTTTCCTCCCATAACTCCATGTACCATTCTCAACTGATACCTCAGACATCAGCCACACCCCTGAATTGCACCCAGTGGCTTCCTCAGGCAAAGAAAACATCTCCTTTGTACCCAAACAAACCCTCCCCTTGTGTACTGTTTAGAACATGCGTTTCACCACCAATGTCCACTTCAACTCCCTGTTTGTTTCACAAGCACCTTCCCCTTCCCACCTTCACCTCCTGGTTCCACCACCACTTGCACCCCAACCTCACCCTGTAGGAGCCACCTCCTTCCCTCACCTACCAGAGGTGCTCAATAGCTCGAGATATCCTATGAGGGGATAAAAATGGTACCATACATTCAACAGCAAGAATACCTGTGCCTCATCTTCTTTCACTCTTGCTTTTGGGTAAAGAGCTTTAGCACCAGCCTCAAGGCAAAAATCCTCTGGGTGCAGGCTCTGAGATTCTTTCTATGCCTGTGGTACTGAGGCCCACATGGGTTCCTCCCCTGACACAACTCACTAAGAGCAGTCACTGCTTAAATATTGAATTACAACGTAAGCACAGAATTCTGTAAAAACAAAGAATACCCCCTCAAAGAAACCTAATGCACACACTGAACCACAGGCCTGCTGTATAAAACATGTGGAATGGCTTTGATTTTTTTCTGTACAAGGTGGAAAAATGACAAAGTGAAAAATAAACCACCATGGAAAGCAGAGCAAACCCTCAGAGGGCATCACCAACCCTTTGAGATGCTACAGAAGAAAGAGCAGGTAAGTCAAGTAAGAGAGAGAAGCCAGGTTAGTAGCACAATACTTGAGGAACACTGGTTGAAACTATGTCACTACTGAACTTGAATTTAAAGGAATGCTGTTTCTAAACAGTCTCAATACAATCAAACACATTCTGTACAACACATTGCTAGGCCAGAAGAGCAAAATGATGTGTTGGCAGAAGGGCTCTGGATTTATCTCTTAGAAAGTTTTTAAAATTCAGCATGATTGCCTTATGGACCACCTGTTTTAAAATGTTCCACTCAGCACTAGATGGGAAGATCAGATTAATCTCTGCAGTTTGTTGGTGCCGCATTTTTATTCACCCTACGGAGTAGGCTGGGGGAGATATACAAGGTTGATCCACCACTACTGCTCTCAGGGTATGCCTACCAGTGATGTGGTGTGCTGTGTGCAAGTGTCTATGGAGTTATACAAAATTCAGTTATTTTCTGCAGTGGCAGTGGAGTATTTCCTGACCATGTCAGCAAGAGAACAGATCATTTGACATGTGACAATGATATTTGTGGGGGAAACAGCACTCATGTCCATTCTCCATGGACAAATACACCTGTTTCCCATCGTCTCTTTTTTCTTTTACTAAAAAAAGTCCCAGAGATGTGATGCCTATTAGGCATCTCCTCAAACTTGCCTGATTTCTCTGCTTCATCCTAAACCTCCCAGAAAAAAAAAGTTGTAGTGTCCATTGGATGAAATACTCATGTTAAAGTTAAAGAAATTATATCAATGTGCCGTACTATTCCTGTGATCAGATACTTTGGTTTTACCTTGCGACGACCCTTTACTGTCGGGACAGGACGGATTTGATTCTCTCTCCAGTTCAGCTCATTCACAAACATCTTATAGTTCACCAGCTTGTGGTCATCTCCATATCTAAGCAGAATATCCATAAGATGACTCAAGGTTAAAGGGAATTTTTAACAAATTAAATCATGTTATCTACAGCACACTAATACATTACCTTTTTGATAATAAGTTTTTTACTCCTTTATTCTCAAACACTGGCAGGAGTGAAAAAACAGTACAAGCTCTCAGGAACTTCTACATTATACATTCTTTTACACATTCTTACACCTTATTATTGTCTCAGAGCAGAATTCAACTTCTTTCATTTCAACCAATTTCATTTTAGCTTTGAAGTATTGCCCAACCATTTGCAACATTGGGATCTCACAGCTTGTGACAAACATAGAGTTGGGATGATCAGTGTGTGATTCCTTTGTGTAGAAAAGAAACAGATAGAATGATACAAGAGACCTGTGTTGTAACACAACTCAACTGCTTTATTATGACTTCTACAATCATTTCCTGAAAATAAGCAACTCTTCAAAAATGCTGTTTACATATACCTTGGAATCAGTTTACAATTGACAAACACACAGCTCTCTAACCTACCAAATAATAGCCAGAATTTAAAATCACAAGCCTTCTCACTTGGTAGTTGTTTTATGGCACCATGCTTTATTTCTATGGAATAAATGTGGTTTTGTGTGAGCTTCGACTGTCTCCTAAATGCATGAAGATATTTCTGCTGCCAACTAAGGTCTGCAGGTACATGTGGAAAATACTATTTGCCTCCCACAAATTTCTAAAATCATTGCCCTGAATAAAACCCCCATGGGAACAGATTTGTGAGCCACATCATCCTTCTGCCATTGACTTGGATGAAGAAGCTTCAGAAAAAAAAAGTCCTCAGTTCAGCAAAACCCTGAGGTGATTCAGGCACTTGGGAACCACTGTGCTCTCAGTGGCACCAGTCAAATGTTGGAAGGTTAAATTTTTCTTGAAATGAACAGTCCATCTGCTCCTCTATAAATACAGCACTGGCAGCTTCTGTCTCAACTAACACCACCTGCCTGTAAAAAGGGCACTGTGTGGGCACAAAAACACACCCTGGAAGTGTCTGTGCTTCACTGGGGACCATGGAGAGACATATGCACCTAAGCAGGACTCAATATCTGTTATTTTGGTTAAATAACTCTGCCCTCAGACAAATACTATTGCACAGGAGCAAGATCATCTCCAGGAAACGAGTCTTTTAGAAAATAATTTTACGTTATTCTTCAAGAAATAGCAGTGTACAAAACATAGGCCTCAAACCCCTTCAAATAACTGCAGAGGGCTCTGATAAAAATTAAGCATGAAGGAATTTGAAGAGAGAATTTATAGCACAAACTTGGAAAACCATACCAGAGGAGAAAGAGATATGGTGACAAAAATAAACTGCAATAAACTGCAACTCATCCCCTCCTTCTCCTCCCCCCACACCTTTCATTTAATAGTCAGCAGGAGAGATAATAATAAAATACACTGAGAGCCATAAACACAGATTCTAGTGATAAACTGGAATGTTAAGTACAGTGAGTTATGCTGAAGATGAAAGCAAAGCCAGAAAAGAATGCTACTGCTACTGGTATTAAATGGAGCCTGAAACAGTGCCTTGAGTACCCCCCAACAGCAGCTTGCTTCTTTATCATAGTTCACATGCAAGTTAACACTTTCATAAAGCTTTGCTCTTGGGGAATATATTCAGTATACAAGAAAATTGTCATCCTCACTTCCAGGTTGTTCTCATTAGTTGCAGGGTTTTTTTTGAAGGTGGAAACAGGGAAAAGAAGGGAGGTTTGCATTAGAAACAACAAGGCAACCAAAAAGCTTGTATGTCTTTGCAAAACAAAAACAATAGCACACAGATTGGAATTTCAGAACTACCATGGCAAATTATTTTTCATTTTACTATTATGCAGTTGCCTTTTGCTCATTGTGAAAAGTCAAAAGATTAATTCTACTGCCATGATCCAGAGCTGTATAAGCAAGATTTTTAAGCAAAGAACAAGTGAAAGTGTGTAACTAAATTTTTATGTCAAGGCAATGAAGTTGAGGAAAGCATTGCTTCTGCTTTTAACAAACACTAACAAGGAGAAAAGCCCTTTGATGTCACAGCACCACAAACTGAGATGACAACATGGGCATGAAATTAACTATACACCAAAGATTTTGATGTGGGTGGAGGAAATGGGATTCCTCAATCCCATATTTAAATAGCCACAGAAAGCAGTTTAAAATATTACTCTAGATAATCTAGAAAGAAAAAAAAAATCTACTCTTTAAGTCTCTTTACTGCTGTGACTTACTGTATCAATCTACTAAAAGGACACAGCAGCGATCTGGCCCAGAGCATCCAGATGGACTGAGGAGATGTTATCAGTTTGTGCATTATTAGGACAGACATGTCATACATTTCAGTGGTTGGAGTTAATAAGACTGAGACTGACAGTGCTCTTCAAGAAAGGAAATTAGATTTGTCTTATCAAGAAGATGCAACAAAGACATCTGGAAACCAAGCTCTTCTTCAGTTTTGCCCTATGACTTCACCAATGCACGTGATTTTAGACTATGAAAGTCACTCCCCCATCCCTCTCATAGTTTGTAGGGCTTTTTATTTTTCTTTGACATTACAGAAATAATCACAGATTTCTGCTTCTAAAAATAATTTGTAATGAAATACTCCAGATATGTGAAAAATCTGGTTGAATCACATTATGACCATTCCTGAGGATGCTTTGGGGAGCAAAGGTTACTTCTTAGCATTTTTTAATTTCCCAAAAAGAATTCTGTCACCCAACCATTTATGTGAAAATTTAAAGTACCTGCAGAGGTTTTTTAATTCCTTTGTTTTGTGTAACATGTATTAAAAAGTTAATCTGATAACAATAGAGCAGAAGCATCATGCTGCTTTAACCTTGGAGAAAATGTTGGGATTCTTCAGCCTGTCTGATAGTCTCTGAGCAACACAGGTCTACTCCTAAATTGTCATAAACTGCTCATATGACAAGATTTAAACCAGCAAGCACAAGTCCATGCAGTCTATCAGTATGAATTAATTAATGGCTACCATCTTGTTTATACATTTATTCATGTCTTGAACAACTAGGAATCCAATCCTCAATTCCTCAGAATACTGAATAACAGAAATAATTTGGTTTAGGAGATCCAAATATGAATGCTAGAGAGTCTTTTCATCACAAATGGCAAAGGGAGTCTCAGGCATCAAAGATAACAAGCAGAAGACAGAGTGCAGGAGAAAGATCTTGTGACCATTTCCACTCTTGCTCCTGCTACCTGGGCACTTGATGTCGCAGGAAAAGGGGTTTGCTTCCTCAAAGAAAAAGGTCAGCCCTAAAAAAAAATTACAGGTAGGCAACTAGGCCAAAAATCGTTAACCAGTCACAATCCAGGGAAAACCTGAGCAGGCAGGAGTGGCCTGGCCTGGCCTATCAGTGACTTGAGATCTGGGATGACCATGCAGGACACCCACTGTTACCAGGCACTGGCGCCTGAGGCTCCAGGGATTCACCTTTCCAAGAAACAAGGCCCTTCAGAGTGGAACACTCACTCTGACAGTGTAGACAGGTGAAAAATTACACAGCTGCTTAAAAAAAAAAAAAAAAGCCTTTTTAAAAAAGAGGGCCATACAATTAACACGTAAATTAATGCAGAATAATCAACATGTAATGCTTGTAAGGTTGTCATCCATTCTTTCTTCTCTCCATTTTTTCCTTCCAATCTGCCAGCTGCTTACATATCCTCTGGGGAAGGACTGCCTCTTCTTAAGTCCTTGTTAGCATACATTTACATTGCAGTCAATAAAAACAGCAGAAAAAATCCCCTAAATTCATTACTTGAGCACTTTGGCAAAATTTATTTATTAAACAAACTATAATTGTTCATTATGCCTGCACAAATTTAAAGAAATGCTTGTAATGACTACTGTAGTTTTCTGGCAGAAACAATTGTGTACCATCTGCATTGTTAATACATTTTGATTAGAAGTCTACACTGTTCTGTGATTAAAAAACAAAGTGAGCAAATGCTGATGACACAAGGAAATACTTTTTAATGTGCCAGTTCAGGTAAACTGGAAAAATAGACACATTGTTGGGTACCTAAATCTTACTATTTCACTATCCCACAATTAAAAACATAAATTAACACTAGACAGAAAATATGAAAAGGTCTGTCATGGTTTCAGCCAGGTGGGGCCTAAATTTGGGTTTTAAAGTTTGGACTAGGCCTGAAAATTGTCAGGTGA
>JAWWEV010000001.1:113330912-113358375 GCA_035583235.1 Hafferia zeledoni
TTTATCCCAGCTACATAAAAAGACATCCACTTTTGCTTCAAATGTTGCATTGTGAAAGCAGAAGTGGAAAAGTACAGTTTTAATAACTTGGTCCTCATTTTATGTAGGTGCACCTCACTGAATTCCCAAGTAATCAATCTCACCAAGTTTATCTTTTCACCATTGGCTCTAATGAAATATTCCAACAGACAGTTGGAACAGTCATTTATATGGTACTACAGTGTCTTATATACTCAGAACTAGCAGTTTGGACATTTGTTAGGAACCAATTTTTCATGTTGTGTATAAGAATGTTTAAATGTTTATTTCTTCCTCAACAGGCCATTAAAATAAATTTGAGCTCAGATTAAACAGAACTGCAGCACTAAGGCTTCCACCCTATATTCAGATTGCTGTGTTAGTGGTCTACCAAAGATTTATTTGCTATATTCATTTTAAATATGAAAGTAATTAGTCATTAAATTGGTGTTGAGTTCAAGTATGATTATCCGAGATGTCCTTAGAACTGCCATGCTCTACCTCACTTAAAATGCACAATGAATTGTCTGAAAACAATAAATTTTCTCCAATTTATTCCAGCAAGCAATGTTGTTTCTATTAGTAATTATTTGAAATTTGGTATGACTCCTTTTAAGGAACAGGACACAGAAATTGTGCTTCACTCACAACTACACTTAAGTGTGTCTGCAGCTTCGTTTCAGTCCAAAGAGATCTAGTAAAGAGTATTTAAAGTTCCTGTGACACTGCCAGAGCAGTAAAATTGATCCAAGTTTAATCAATAATCAGTGGTTGCAAGTTCCTCTCAGATTTAGAGAAGACAATTTCTGTCTATGCCAAAACACCAGGAGCAGCCCTAGCAGGCAAAACAGTGGGGTGGAGCAGCTGGACCAGCAATCCAAGAGTTTTAGGACAGCAGCTTTTCCAGTCCCCTCCCCAAGATGTGACTGCTTGGGCCATAAGGACACAGCTTTTTGCTGACAAAGCAAGGAACAGGGATCCAGAAAACACTGAGCAGAAGGACTCAGTGAGCAGAGTATTTAAACCATTCATCCTATTCCTGTCTTCTCCACATTATCAAAACAGCTGGTTTTACATCTTTTTTTCTAAACCACATACACCAAACACCTACATAGACACTGAGTATCCCAGTAACATGGCCATAACTTCACCCACTTTCCCTCTTCTCATGTAGTTGCTGACACATCAGCATCTTGTCACTCTCTATAGTTTTGTTTGATTGGCTTGACTAAGTCAGAGGTTATTATTCTGAATTCAATAGAATTAAAATCCACTTCCATGTTGCAACAGACAGCAAAGTTAGAACAATTGAGATTGTTTCAGAGATGGTGAATTCCCTTCCAAGGAGTGATGCCTTGTTTGAAACTGTCCTTCCCAAATCTGGATAATACCAGTAGGACTGTGCACAACATAAATGTTCTATTTTTTGAGTAAATCTTCACTTTCTAAATAAATATTTTTCCCTCAAATTAAAAAGAAACTAAAAGTGCTGAAAAGCTTTGAGTTAGATCCTTAAAGTTACTTTTGGTACAAGTGGTAATTGAAATTATAAGACTCAGTGATTTTTCTCTCCTTATAACTTCAAACCAGTACAACAGGTACAATTTTGAAACAGAAAGCTAAAATGCTCCAAAATCTCATACAATCTCAAACAAATGTTCAATAACCACCTGCACTTTACCAATCAAAGTTTCACCTGAATCACCATATAGAACTGTGCTCAAAACAGGAATTTCCAGAAGAAAAACATTCCATATGGATGTCTTTCACCAGTTTTCAGAAAACATACTGATGTGTCCTGCTGCAAAAAAACCTCTGTCTATTCAGAAGGAAAATTATTTATTTTTGAATTTTAGAAACAACTGAAAAATAGTCATATTCAAATTGTTTCTCTTTCTTTAAAGTATCTTCCAGCTCTTCTCTAATAACTGCTGAAATTGTTGTGATTGAGGATGTGATCCCCTAATGAAGAACTGAGGAAAACAAGGTGTGTCCTTACTTTTACCAGGAGGAGAAACAGTCCAGCAGTAAAGAAATATAACGTATAGAGCCTCCTATTTTACTGCTTAAAGCATTTAGCAGCCTTAGCATTTTACATCCACAAGCACCTTGCAGATCTTCCTTGTTATTCCAGGGAAGGCAGGTGGTGCTAATGTGCTAATCCACATTAATTTCCAAAGAAATCACACTGTTCTGGTAAAATACATATCAGCAGAGGCACCCCAGCTCTCAGTTTATTGGTGCTCTCCCCTCTCAAAGCAACACCTAATTCACTATACACAGTAAGCCTGAAGTTGTGACTGGGATATGAATTTCTAATATTACAAGGGAAATGTTTTGTCAGAAAAATATGTATGAACCCAAAAAAATCAAATCAAGAAATAAAATAGTAACATTAAATTGGGTGTGCTCACAGTACTGGGCACTGTTCCAGTCTCCAAATCTCACAGTTACCTTGCAAGGGCAGACTAAACAGTGTGAAATTCTTAACTGGACAGGATCTGGCTGAGAGGGAACAATGTCTTAGATTTACAAAATTATGATGATGGTGCATAAAGTGAATGGGGATCTTTACCACACCACAGGGCACTAGGACTGGCATTGAAACTAGTGGGAGGTTGGTTTAAAACAGATAAAAGATACTTCTTTTATCAAATATTTGTTTTTCATAGCAGGCAGTGAACTTTTCAACTTGCTGCCACAGAAAGTTGTGGAACTGACAGTTTCTGTAGGTTCAACAGGGGTTACATCAGCTCAGGAACAAGAGGTCCATAGACAGTCTCAAGAAGGAATAGGAGGGATATTCCTTCTAATATTCCCTAATGCACTACAAGTGGATTCTGAGAAAGGAGAGGCAAGGGAAAGTAAAGAGTGGCCAGACTTGCATGCACTCCTTAGCTGGCACCTCCCAAAACCATTGCTAGGCAGAGAGCACTGGGCTGTCAACTTTGCCAGGAAACCGGGTACAAATAATTCTGAAAAATATACAGCCAAACCACAGTCCTTAGAGATAATAGAAAACAAGAGCCTGCTTCACCTCATTTGCATTCTTCTCCATGTAGCTGAACGTGTACTCATCAGCATCCACCAAAAGAAAGCTGTGACCATGGAAACAAACTCTGGCTCCAACAAACAGATCATGAGCCTTGTAGTATTCAGATGGCTCACTCTTAAAGAGCTCTTGCCCAGGCTTCTTAATGCGACCTCTTTCCAAGAACCTCCCACCAGGTATCCCTGTGGGAATAAAATTAAAAATAATTCATTGTGGTTTTACTTATGAAAAACAAACAAGCAAACAAACAAAGCACACACATGAAAAACTCCAAATCACCAAGAAAAGACATCCCAAAACAGATGATTTGGATTTAAATACCAGTTTTTGCGCTTCAGTTTCTTGTCTTGCAACACTCTCTTCCCCTCCCTCTCCTTGCTAAAAGAACTGTCTCTGCCAGTGTCCACAGCAACAGTTACAGTGTGCATATTCTGTGACCTGTCTCATTTGAATGCCTGCCAAACACCTTCTCTGCTCTTGTTTTCTTTAAACTGGGACAGAAATGTGCCTCTCCAAATCTTTCCCATAACCCTGTTGTCAGCCTTGGAACTGACCCTTGAGAAACACAAGATGCAAATGTGAGATGCAGGCAATTATGCCTAAACTGTTAAAAGCAAGAAAAGGAGAAAAAAAAAAAAATCACAACTTTAGAGAGCACTGTCCTATGAAGACCATGGGTTCTGACTTCTTTTTAAGGGCTTTTGAATGTTTTTAAAATATAGGAGTCACATGCCACTGTCTTCCACACAATTGTTCTGCCAATGCAATTTAATTGTGATCTGCTCTTTCCTTTGTGAGGTGGGTACATCACATGATTTCTTTTCACATGATGATGATTTTATTCATACCAACAGAAACTGCACATGGCGCATAAGGGTAGATAAGATACTAAAAGGAACATTTTGCTTCCCAGTATTATCTTCTGGTGCACCACAAGTTGCACTGCACACGCCAAGCTTTCTAGAAAACCTTCTGTCATAAGTTTGGTTTCACCAGGATATGTGCCCTACAACAGCTCTAGGGTTTGTTTGCTGTTGATATTGAGCCTCCAAGACAAAAGCCAAAAGCACTCTTTAGTAACATTTAATGATGTCTTAATATCAGGTAGTGATGGAAGTCCAAAAAAAGGCTGATGAACAGTGTAATTACAATGCCTTTTACAGTCAAAAATGAATGTGAAACCCAAACTACTTATTAAACCAGAGTTCACAGCAGATGTCTGTCTTAATTGCTTTATTAGCACCACGAAAGCAAAAGACAAAAGAAAATACACTATTGCAGTGGTCAGACCTAGCTTGAATCAAAAAATTCAAATCACTGATGAGACTCTGGGCTTAACACATTCCTTTACACTCAGCTATTAAAACAAATATGAAATGTTTAGGTTATATAATCCTGCAATTGTTTTTAATATTTAATATGTCTCTATAAGATTGGAACTTCACTCTCACCTCTCCATTTCCTTGCAATTGTGCACTTATATTGGAAATTTATCTTAATAATTCTGGCTCATAATTGTTTTTTTAAATGTTACAGATTAGTACATTACAAATAATATAAAGAAAAATGACTGAAAATATCTCATTAAGTTAGAGATTTTACACTGAAACCTGATAAGGAGTTTTGATGGAAATCTACAAGAGCCAGGCTCAAAGCACAAAATAAACACCACAATGTAAGACCTTGTTCCATTAAGATCAGATCAGAGTTTGCAGGTGTTTGTACAGCTGTTGGCTGGGTCTTACATTGAGTAAAAAAGGGTTGTGATCTTCTGCATGGGGAGCCAAAGTTCTCATGCTTTGACCCCCATCTCAAGAAGTGCTTCAAGATGTCCAGCCCTGTGAACTCTGCAGTTTCACAGTGTTACTGATAGTGTGAAGTACTTCTCTGCAACCTTCAGGATGCTGAACTGAGGAAACTATGAGCAACTTATTACTTCCATGTTAGGATTGGGATCTGAGGCATTACTTGCCAATTTGTACCAGTTCATGTAAATTAAAAAGCAAAAGTACCCCTCTGAACCTGTGCATAAGAGGCATGGTCAGGTTATATTGCACACCTTGCTCATTTTCCCTGGCCACTCTTATCTGACCTCTGCAAAGCCTTCTCACTCTTAACATTGAAGAAACTCACTTTTCCTTCAGACAGGACTAAAATAAGGTAGGGATAGTGAGAGAAGAGAAAGAAAGAAGAAAAGAAGAAAGTGGGAACATAGACACTTCTGCAGTCTCAGGCTTCTTTCCAACAGCTGCTCTACCTTCTCTACCCCATCCCTACTCATCCTGTCTCTTCAATGCTGTTCTCACTAAACTCTCCATTGGCCAATTCTTAGCCACATCCTCCCATTTTACCTTTATACCATCTCTGAAAATCAGCTACTCCATCCACTTTAACATCCCATTTACAGACACATGACTCTCACATGTGTCTTGAAGCATTTGTTCCTATTAGTATGCAGACTTTTCCCATTTATTGTTTCACCTTTTGTTTGACTGGCAATGTTCAGTGGGCTCTCAGATGAAATCCCAGCATATATTCCCATTCCAAAACAGGAGGAAGGAAGGCAGCAGCAATCTCTGGCCTGGCACTCATGCTGTTGATAGCCTGACCAGCTGAGCACATCTGCACTGCACAGTGTGGGGCTCTGGCTCTGCTCTGGCTGCTGTAGCAGGAATTTGGGCTCTAAAGCCACAGCTACTATTTTTGGGTGTTCAAACTGCCTGGAGGTGTGTGTGGGCTGTGCTGCAGGCCCAGGCAGTGGGGGTTTACAGCACAAAACTGAGGGTAGGTATTGCACCCCTGGGTGGGGCAGAAGGATTTCTGCATCTGCAAAACCTCCCGGGATAGTGTTAGATCACTGATAAGGGCAGAGAAAGCCAAACCTGGTGCAGCATTGTCCTTACTGAAGGACCTCCAGGAGGGATATCAGGTTCTCTGGGACCTTGTCCAGCTGGAATGGTGCAAAAGAGAACCAGGAATGGCCAAACAGACAATACGTATGACTGGGGGACAAGATTCAAACTGTTCTCTGGACTTCATTAATTTAACAGTGCAGCTCTACCATTAACATCATTTGTGTCTCCAGACACAATGAATGCCAAATATGACATTCACTGGTGGAGAACTGAGCTGCTCTGGAGCCTCACAGCAGCATTGCATAATATATAGATAAAATATATAGATAAGTGTATGTGTATTTAGCTGCAGCAAAAGAAGTTGTATAAATTAAAGGCCACTGGTTGGCAGGAAAAGAGTAAAATAATGACGGCAGGACACTGCTGCCAAAAGGAGTGCTAAATCTTGATGTTGTAATGAAGCAGGACCAACTGGGAATGCTCATTGAAGCCTCAAGCAGGTACTCTACACATTTTCACTTCTCAGAGAATTGCTTGTAAATCAGTTGGGCATGAAGTTCCTACTTAAGCATTCACAATATAGTTGGATACAAGCAGAGTTACCATTGGAGGTTCTTTGGATTGAAAAGGCTCAAACCTTCTCAGAAATCCTGCTCGTGTGCAGGGCGTTCAAAATAAATTAATAGGACCACAGGCACAGAAAGTGTTCTCCAGGAATACAGAAGGCTCTAGATATTCACCACACCTTCATTTTTTTATGGATATGATGTTCATTCATTGGCCTGAAAAGTATTAACATCAGAAATCATTTTCAGTAAAGGCTGAAATGTAGGGTCACAAGAATATTCTGTTCTTAACTCCAAGCTGGATAACTGGATCTCAGAAAGTCAACTGCTGGCACCAGAGCCTGAAGCAAAGGGGAGGGAACAGTCCTCCCTGGGACAGTCCTTGCTGAGGACAGGTCAGTGCTGAGCACAGTGATGTGGTCACCGTTGCAGGGAGTACCTGAAGTCTCACACAGGTGCTCTGTGCCAAGAAGCTGATTTAGGGCAATTCGAGCAGCATCATAAGAGCAATTCATGAGGTTCCACAAAAGCCTAACATGGTAACTAAGGAAACCTTCTACCACTCTTTTTCCCTTGTCTTTGAATATGGTTTCCTGATGTTTTTCTCTCTATGGGTTTATCAGAAGATGAGAGTAGCTTTTAGGCACATGTTGAGAGGTGCCAGAGCCCTTCTGGATGTTAACTCTCTGAAACTGTTGCTGCACAAGTTTTGAGGGCTCTTCAGAAATACACTAATCTCTCCAACAGGGTCATGCTTAGCCAATGCTTCCCTATTTCTCTGACTTCCAGAATGACTTCCTGACACCCTTCCTAGTCCTGTGTGCTTCCATCTGTGCACAAGACACTTCGAGGAAACAAAAAGTGCTTGAAAATCACAAAACCTTTCATATCCTCAGCTGGAGGCAGCCTACAATAGACAACAGTGGTCAAAAGAATTTAACCATGACGTTTGGCAACCATGCTCCAGCAACAGGATAAATGTGATCAAGCAACTGAGAAGTAACAAAGCATTTGTCACTTAAACACTGGCAGTCTGGCTCCCTGAATTCAGGTCAGTATTATACAAACACACACATACAGACTCCAGCACAGGGCAATCTTCACTCTTTACATGCTCAACACTCCATGATTAATGATGAAGTATGTTAAAAAGTATCACAGCTGTTTTGCTTTCATGAGCTGCTTCTATACAATGGATGTTGTATAGGCTTCATAACATGATTTCGCAAAACAAAGGATTTAGTCTTTCATTCTTTATGTCTTACATTTCCTGTCCCTATTTATCATCAGTAACAATACAATTCCTGTATGTCATGCACAACAAAAACAAGCGTTTAAAGGTCATCTTTTCAAATTAAAATGTAATAAAAGTTCTAATGCATTCAACTTGCAGTTCCCAAAGGATATTGTAAAGTCATGCAACGAACAGCATAATTCTGAGTGAGGAAGATCATGAATTACTATGACATACAGCTATGCAAGACAATGCAGTGGACCTGCTGATGTAATTACCATTGCATTTAAAAATCCACATCCCTGTTTCTGCTAACGCTGAGTCTGGCCACAATTTTTATTGGAAACTCCAAACAAATGAGCAGGGAAACTGGGCCTGACTTACCTGTGTTTCGTTCTGCATATTCAAAAACTGAGATGGTGTCATCGACCAGGAAGTAGGAGATAACAAATTTCCGATCCTTGTCAATGGGACTGTCTGTGATGAATTTTGCACCGAAGCGCAGGGTGTTACTTTCCATGCCGTATCTACAAAAGGCACAGGAAAAGGTAAGAAATCAAAAACAGAGCATGAGAAAAGGTTTCACCCCTAAGAGATGCCTTCCCCTGAGTTTTGTAACATACATTAATTGTGTTATCCCTGAACCACGAAGGGAAATGGCATAAGATTCACTACTTCGTCAAAACCATTTTCAGCTTAAATTAACAGAACCAGCTGGAGTCAGCCAGATAGAAACGAATAATTTTCAGGGGAAAATTATTTCTCTGCCACAAATCTGGAATGAATTTGTATTCAAGTTCAGTTGCAAATCAAGCTCCAAGTTTCTTTCCAGAAAATTTATAAGGGAAGAACACATTTAGGCATTTATATTTACAAATTAAACTCTGAATAGCAATTTATAGTAGGGTTAGCTCCACAAATTCAGGTCCACCAGATGATCTTACTAGTTGGATATTTGTTAAGTGATTGCGTTTTGAATAATTTGCAGTGACTCTATATGCCTTTTTTCAACAGTTTTCTTCTTTTACAGGGGTTCTACAGGTGAATCTTTGGCACAAGACTTTGCTCTTTTGGTCAGGCTTCAACAACTGCTGCCTGACAAACCATTTCATAATGAAAAGTAAAGGGTTACAGCTTTAAAAGGGCTACAGTAAACTGCACGAAATTCAGCAGACAAAAAAAAAGTAAATATCAGAAAGTCAAATACAACCCCAAATCTGTGTTGGACTGCTGGATCATACAAAATTCCTGACTAATGCTGGGACTAAGACTTCCATCAGACTCCCACTGAAGACAGTAGAGGAAAGGAGGTAGGGGATGTGAAGGTCAGAATATTTGCCTTCTCCAAAGGGAAATTTTGCAGAGTTTGCAGAAAACTGCAGTACCATGTCACTAACCCAGTCCTCATGCACCTGTCCCTTAAAAGTCTGATGAGTTGTACATTTTGCCTAAAAAAATTACATCCCTACATAACATTTATCTTCTTCACGAAAATACCTAATTTAAAAAATTAAAATTATTTTTAACGCAAAATACCTGTCTTTTTCCAGGAATTTCCTGAAATCTTTATGGGGAGCCTTGGGAAGCAGACTCTTACAGGAACACAGAGAATCCTCTTCAGAACCAAATCCAGTATAAGGAGGAATAGGTTTTTCTGGTTTTGGAGGTGGTGGAGCTTTATATTGAACTGGGGTGAAATCCTCTGCAAAAAAGACAGCAAGATGTATTTATTAATGCTGTGGTGAAGCCATTCTACTAAGAATTTAAACTTCCAATATGAATTAGAAGCTTATTAGGCTTTGTGTAACACAGCACTGATCAAAGTTAAACCAGGATCCCTCCTACTGTAACAGGGCAGAAAAAGATTCCATAGAGCCAACAGCAAAAGTATTGTTTCTTCAAGAGTTTTAGGATTTCATCTATAATCTTAAAATGTTTGAAAAATATCACTGAGATATACAGGCAAAAGGAAAGACAAATAGAGTTTCAAAATGGGATAAAATAGTAAATTAAAAATTCTAAATTAATTTTTCAGTTTTATCCTTTGAGACAACATGATTAAGTAAATAATTGGCTTATGAGTTTCCTGTCCTGTGCTTCTGGCTAGAGGAAAATAAACACATAAATGAATAAAATTTTATTCATTATTTAAAACATACATATATAAGAAGTCTTTGGCACACTGAAGCCAATAGCTTCAGTCCACATTATTATATCCAGAATTTTGGAAGCTTTGTTTTTTTGGAAGCAAGTCCACCCTTGCAGTGATCAATGACAATCCCAGATACACAGCAGGAGCTCTCCTGGTTCAGCAGAGGCATTTCTGGTCATGGACCTGCACTCAGTTCCCACACAGGCTGCCCCTGAAGTCTCTGCTTTCCTGATCCTCTTGATTCCTCTGCTGGTGAAAATCTTGCTGTACCATTTGGCCCCTTGTTGCACCCCTGCACTGCCCAGAACAGTTTTCTGCTTAAATGAGGTCAATTAAAAATGGAAAAGGTAAGGGAGAAAACAAGTAATGTTTATATGGGAAAAGGTAAATGGGCAGACCAGAGGCAACTGAGGACATCAGCCACAGGAACACAGAGTAATTCAGGTCAGACAGGACCTCGGGAAGTCTCTGGCAGGGTCTCCTGCTCAGCACAGGGTCAGTCCCAGGTCAGGCCATGCTGCCCAGGGCTGTGTCCAGTTGGGGCTCAACACCTCCCAGGGCAGAGTCTGCACAGCCTGCCCCAGGGAACAAAGTTTTTCCTGATATCCTACTCTGACACTCTTTGTTTCCCCTCATGCCTGTTGTCTGGAGCCTCCTACCCTGTACCCCTGAGAAGGGCCAGGCTGCCTGGTCTCCTCACCTCCCCATGGGTGGACACAAGTGGCCACTTGGGGCCCTTCCCAGGCTGAACAAACTATGGTCCCCAAGTGTTCCTCAGCCCTCACTATCTGGGGGCCTCTCCTGAACTCGCTGGTCTATGCCTTTCCTGCCCTGGCAGACCCAAAATGGGACACAGTGCCTTGTTTGGGTCTCACAGGCAAAAGACAAATACATGAGCCAAACTGGAAGAAGATGGACCATAAACCACAGCCAAAGGGACAAAGGCTGACATAAGTGACCAGTGTACAAAAGTGGATCCCATGAAATAAAACTCCTCTTTAAAACTTAACTTTTCTATCCAGAACCGAGGAGACATGAATAAACTAACCTCATAGCATGGGTTTTAGTGCCAATAGAGGAGGATGACAAAACTCCTGTCACTCGCAACACTGAACTGGTTTGTGATTAAAATGTTTTAAACATGGCTATATGAGAAGATCAGAGCACAACATTCTTAAAATCTGATTTGCCTAGCAGCAGTGTGAGTTAAAAAATAAAGCAAGCATTCAAATGTCAGAGTTTTGCTTTAACTTGAAAACACAATGAGATCTCCTTTGGCCTTTACTTCTTAGAAGAACATGGTCTGACTCAAAAAGCTGATACTTTCACCTAAATCAGTTAAAAGGGGGCTTATAAAACCATGTTAACATTTTTCTCCATAAAAATGCATGTGCCCTTTCTGTGATTCAGAAGCAAAAAGACCAAGCCAATGTGAGAAAAAAAGTCCATTCAGAAATTTTCAAAGCCATCTCCACCATGAAAGAGTGTGTGTGGGTATAAACACACTGCAAAATCATAGAATCATAGAATGGTTTAGGGTTGGAAGAGATCTCAAAGATCATCTAGTTCAAACCCCCCTGCCATGAGCATGGACACCTCATACTCAGGTGTTGCTCCAGGTTGCTCAGAGCCCCATCCAACCTGCCCTTGAACACTTTCAGGGATGGGGCACCCACAGCTTCTCTGGGCAACCTGTTCCAGTGCCTCACCAGCCTCACAGCAAAGAACTTCCTCCTAATAACTAACCTAAATCTACTGTCTTTCAGTTTGAAGTCATTCCTTTTCTGTCATTACATGCCATTGGAAATAGTCTCTCTCCATCTTTCTTGCATCTTTCAGGAGGTCACAATTAGGTCATCCTGAACACTTCTCTTTTCCAGGTTAAACAAACCCAATTCTCTCAGCCTTTTTATCCCTCTGATCATCTTGGTGGCCTCCTCCAGACTTGCTCCAACAGCTGCATGTCCTTCCTGTGCTGGGACCCCAGAGCTGGATGCAGGATTGCAGGTGGGGTCCACCTGAGCAGTGCAGGGGGGTAGAATCCCCTCCTTGACCTGCTGCCACGCTGCTTTGGATACAGCCCAGGACATGGTTGATTTCTGGGCTGCAATTGCACATGGCTGGGTCATGTCCAGCCTCTCCTTCAGCAGAAATCCCAAGTCCTTCTCGGCGGGCTGCTCTCCATCTACTTATCCCCAGCTTGGTCTCATACTGGGGGTGCTCCGACACAGGTGCAACACCTTGCACTCCACTTACCAAATCTTACTAAGCCCATGAGATTCCCAATAAACTTTACGGGTTTCCCTATTTTCTATATAGTTTGCTACCAAAATGCCACATTTTCACAGCACCACAGTGTGTAACTAATACAGCTAAATTCCTGACACCATAAACAAGGAGCCTGTAAATAGGCAGAGACGGAGGCAGAGAGCAAACCGCGATGCTCGCAGGCACTGCACATCCCCGGGATTCCCACTCCCGCGCCGGGAAAAACAGCACCGGGAAAAGAGGAACCGGGAAAAACAGCACCGGGAAAAGAGGAACCGGGAAAAACAGCACTGGGAAAAGAAGAACCGGGAAAAGAAGAACCAGGAAAAGCGGCATCGGGAAAAGCGGCACCGGGAAAAGCGGGCGGCGGCTCCGGCGCTCCCGCAGCGCCACCGCGTGGCAGCGCGGCAGGACGGCGGCGACACGAGCCCTGGGATGCTGCTGATCAACCCGAACGGTAATTGCTTAATTAACGACATGTCCCAGCGCATTCCGGCACACAGGAGCCCCTTCTCCTTGTTCGGTGTCCGCAGGTCCTGCCAGAAGTGCCTGGGACCCCTGGACGCAGAGGACAAGATGCTCCGGTCACAGTGTCTGCACATTCACGCACACACATCAGGCATTCATTACAAAAAGCTAAACCATTTCCCTTTGTATATACTTTAGCACATGCGGATGAAAATTAGATTTATAAACTAGAAGGAAACTACAAATTAAGAG
The DNA here is from genome assembly GCA_035583235.1 of Hafferia zeledoni. Taxonomy (NCBI): domain Eukaryota; kingdom Metazoa; phylum Chordata; class Aves; order Passeriformes; family Thamnophilidae; genus Hafferia; species Hafferia zeledoni. Next base: position 113,343,778 of record JAWWEV010000001.1, read on the forward strand.
GAATAGTGCGATGCCCCTGGAGGGTATGTTAAACCCCTCACAACAAAAGCGTGGAGTAAATGAAGTCCAAAAAGAAGTTCAGCATTTTGGTTCCCATTGCAACCATGAAGTAAAAGGACTTGGCTTTATTCATAGAATCATCACTTTGGAGTCCAAATATTCACCACTGCTAAACCATGTCCCTTAGTGCCACATCTACATGTTTTTTGAACACTTCCAGAGATGGTGACTCTACCACTCTCCTGGGCATCCTCTTCCAGTGCTTGACAACCTTTTCAGTCAAGAAATTTTTCCTAATATCCAAAGTAAACTTTCTCTGGCACAGCTTGAGACCATTTCATCTGTCCTGTCACTTGCTACGTGGGAGAAGAGACCAATTCTCACCTGTCTAGATTCACTAAGGAGAACAGTGCAAACCTCCAGCCTTGTGCCACCTATATTTTCCAGGATTTTAGAGGATTATGTATTCAGATTCTCTCCTGTGAGGGACGAAATTCAGAAAGAAATTGCCATGGAGAAATACAGTTTACAAAACTAGTAAAAAACTCACTTCTGCAACTTGTGAACAGCCAGCTACCTAAGCTGAAGACTCATTTCATCTTTGTTCTGCCACACAGCATGAGGGCAGAATCAGACAGGCACTTACATATAAAACACATTCCTCTCAAGGTGATTACTGGTGCTTAAGAAAATTATCTCTGTCCAGTCTGGCAAAGGAATCAATGCTCTCTCCTTCCAGGTTGCAATACATTTATTGTGAATTTACAGCGGGGAGAGAGAGAGTAAACTGGAAGTCCAGGATTACAAATTTCTATTTCCAGAAAGAATAGCACGGGTATTTTTATCATGGACAGTTTCCCCCCTCGTTACTGCAGTAACGAGGGGGTTATTTCATACTTGTAGCTTTCTCACAACATCAAAACCTGACTGAGATTTGAAGAAACACTGGGAACTGCAAGAAACAAAACAGCTTCAGCCACATCTTTAGCATATAAACAGTTTGAAGATTGCAAAGCATTCTTAGCAAGGAAAACTAAATTCCTCAAGAAGAATTTGTTGCCAGAGAGGCTGAAGTACACCAGCTCAAATGAGCTGGCCAGCTTTCAATTTCAGTATACACTGAAAGATTCTGGTATTCATTGCAAGATTACATTCTGCCCTCATGAAAGAACTGTAGGAAAACCCTCATGTGCTAGATAAAGCCACATTTCAAGGAAGAGTCAAGTGCTACATACTTTGGATTAGAGTGATAATCATACTAAATATCAGTATAGAGCAGGCAGGCAAGACATTCTACTTTCAGAGGAAGTGGCACCTCTGAGCATTACAGGCAAGAACAGGAGAGGGAAAGCCCACTGGACTTGGACAATATAAGAGGAGGTGATAACGTGGAGTGATGGCATTGTTAACATGATCTCTATACATAAGAAGACGTACAACAAACAGTTGAGACCGGTTTTAATTGAAAATCTATTTCCAGCTGAGGTGACAAGTAAAATAAGAAGGTAATAAAACCATCTTCAGAACTTTTACATGCAGGATTAAAGAAAATTTACTGCTCACAGAACTGTCCATGAAGCTGAAGCGTGACAGTGTTTATCCTGATTCAAAGTAAATCTCCATGGACAGTCTTATGTCATGATTAAGTACAGTTACTTGAGGAAAAAAGGCATCTGAAGGTGCACAAGTATATTTAGAAGCTGCTGCTCAGGCTCCACCAAGTGTAGTGGAGGGGTTAGACAGCAGAGACACTGAGCTCTGACAAGTCTGGTGAAAACTGGCTGCAGGCTTTAATGCCCCGCTGAGGGGAAAGCAAGAAGTCAGCTGTTATCCAGCAGCAGCTGCCTGGCCACCAGCACACATGGACTGTCCAACCCATCACCCCACACACTGCCCTGCCCAGGCAGAGGGTCAGAGAGGAGCCTGAGAAATGAGGGGGTGGGAGGGTGAGGAGGGCTGGGACAGGAGAGGGATTGTAGGGTGCTGTGAAAACAAGGCAGAACACACAGGCTTGGGAGGTGCCGGGACAGTGAAGAAAGATCAGTAGGAAACCAGATTTTACTGGGTTTGTTCCTTCAGGAGTAATTTGTTATTTAAGAAAGAACACTTTATACTCAACTCTGTGCTAAGATACTGACTAAGTGAGAAGGACGAGTATCAACTTCCCCCCACTGTACATCAGCATATTCCCCATTTCAGCAGGGTGACCACAGCACCCACACAGCTATAGAAGGTTTTTCTCCTCCTCTGAAGCTGCACTAATAAGTCTGGACAGGTAATATCACACATTAATGCATTTTCCCTTGCATTCATAGCACTTCTAAGTTACAGTGATTAGCTTTCTATTGAAGGGCATTATCTATGTTTATCAATGGAAAAACTCTGCTTTTCGCAAACATATTAAAACAAGCAAACCTCACATTGGAGATACACAGGATATCATAATCATGCTCTTCAAGAGAAATCTAAACTACTCTTAATTCTCCTAAAGGGCAAATTTCATGGGCAAGCCACTTCTGCTAAAACTGCAGACTCACAAATAAATGGCAGCCTCTTTAAAGGCTTTGGCAGAAAGGTATAAATTGAAGGGGAGTAATGTGAAAATATAATAACAAAACAGCTGGATTGATGCCATGAGGTGCTGAGGACTGTGCCTTGATGTAAGAACTAATTTATCCACTTGCTTACTCTTACTCAAGTAAATGGTCTCCCTGGACTCAAGCTGCAATTAAGAACATTTCAGTGTTTAATTGGATTGGAGAGGAATGTCGAGCACTTTGTGGGACTCAGCCCACTGAGAGTACCTTGTATATCCACCAGACACAAACAAAATGTGTAACTCACCTAGAGTAAAAGGTGGACACACACTTTTCTCTCTCAAAATGTGTTTCTAAGCTAAAACCTACTCTGATTCTACTCCTGGTTCCCTTCTAGTTAAAAAGTCATACCTATATTTTTTTTAATATTGATGGGGAAAGCAAAGTGTGTGAATCTCTTATCTCCAATAAAGTGTGTATTTTCTGTGAACAAGACAGGTTGTATCAAGATGGATGGGTTTTTGTGTTAGCCACAGTGTCTGCCATCATGTATCCTTAAAGGTTTGTGTAAAACACTTCCCATCTCCCAAAGGTCTCAGCTAGAGCACATCTTTGTGGGGTTTGTGCCAAGGAGGCAGAGAAACTGGAGAGAGCACTAAAAAAAAATTATCACAGATATAAAAGAATGGATTATGGAGAAAGAGTGAAAGGTTTCTCATAGCAGCAAATGGCCCAGGGAGGGGGTAGGGTGGTAAGGTGGTGTGTTGGAATAGTGCTTAAATATGTAAAAGGTTGTCATTAGAAGAGGATACTGAGCAGTTGTTCTCCAGGTCCAACAAAGGTAAGACAAAAAAATGTACTCTCTCAGTTTACACAAACCAGATTCAGAGTAGCTATTAAGCATAATTTTTAACTATGAGGTTTGGACAAGATACCTCAGGAGGCAAAGAAATCTTTACTGGAGAATATTGATTAAAGGCCACACAAACATCTGTCAATGACTATCTACATATATGCACTACCCTGTCTCAGGACAATGGGAACAGATTAGATCACCTACAGCCCCAATTCTCTTAGAATTCTGTACATCAGCAACTTCTGACTCCTCCTAACTTGCAAATCATCTAACTTTAACATCCAGGGACATAACTAGTAATTACTGAGCCAGCATTAGAGAAGTGGAAGAGCCTTTTCATTTGTGTAACGCTTGGTTGCACTGCTTGTTTGATGCAGGATGGTCAGCTGCAGCTCATTCACTGCCTGCCCTGAGTAAGAAATCCCCATTCATAGTTCCAGGATATTTTGCTGAGACAGGATATTGCTGCCAAGCAGTGGCCTTGGCTGAAGAAATTCTCAGAGAAGAAGGCCCTGTTTTGCACCTCTGGAGTTAGACTCCTATTATTGTAAATTCTTATAGGTAATACTATGGTTATTCTTATAGGTAATACTATGGCTTCTTCACACACTGGTTAGTATAAGAACAGGGGGGTTTTGGTACAGACATGCAAAGGTGTTATTAAAAAAGTCCTAATGAGGCATGTTTCACCAATTAAAAAATTTAGTGTTTGAATGGCAGAGCTACATCATGGAATGCCCCCAGAGCAGCAGACAGGCTCTGTTCCACACTCTAGCTGATCACAAGCTAAGGCAGAAGAAATAGCCTACTCCAGTATTTTGTTTCACAATATCAGAGAGAGAGGCCACAGTGAAATCTTGAACCATAGTTATATTTATTGAATGAATAAGCTGCCAGAAAATAACTAAGTCATTTTTGCAGGAAAATGTCAATGATGGAACCATTAGCAAGTCCAACTGAGGACATTCAAAGACAGATAAATGAAAACTGCTATTGTTATTCATTTCCAAAATGCTTTTCCATTATGGACAGAGTTGCTAAATGTTTCCAGAATTCAGTGCTGGAACTTCACAGGGTGCATACTCTAATGGCCCAGAGTACACAAAACTGCATTGTAAGAATCAAGAATGTGATAGTCTAATACTGTCATGTCAGAAAATCTTATTATGTGAGGATTCTGACATCCATACAAAATGAAACATATGGGAAATAATTGAGCTCGTTCTACTTACCCACTCATTACATGTTCTTTATTATTTTCTGACTGCAAACACAGCTATTGGCACAGGAGCAGGAAGGAGAGGAGAAGAAATGGCAGCCTATCCATATGACTATTCTGTCATTGTCATTTTAAAATAGAGGCAGTTAGGAAAAGAACATGTGCATTATGTGTTACTTTTCAATGGAGCAACATATAAGAAAGCTCTTCTGGATCACCTGCAAAATTACTGCTCTGCTGCTAATGGCCTACAACAGATTGTTATTGCTAAATGTTTTAATGAACATGTTTTGTCAGTAATAAAATTTGAAGACAGCTCTGTCAAACTCGGGAGTATAAAAATGCTCATAAGGAAAGGATAATTATCACTACTTACCAATTCCGTACTTTTTCCTGTAATATTCTTTAGTGAATTCATCACAATCACAGATTACCATCTTCCTTCCCCAAACATTAATTACTGCCCCTATTTTCAAGTCACAGTCTTTGTAAAACTCCTGACGCACCGCTCCTGTCTAATAAAAGAGGGAACATTCATACAGGGGCTCCATAAATCTCAGAATCCCACAACCTTTTTTAAAATCCAGGTCATTTAATGCATGTGATTTAACATATAACCCTTGAAGTCCATTTGCAAGTATAGTTCACCCTATGTTAAGTCACTTCACTTTTACAAATGAGGGATTTACATGAAGTAAACCTCAGGAGTTTACTATTCTCTGGTGGCAGCATGATTCTAGAAATAACTCTCTTTGTTGTAGAGGATAACAACCACCAAAATTACAAAAACTGCTATGAGGATATTCACCAGCTGGAGGCATTCAATAATATCTGACCTGCAGAGGGTCACGAATGTACCAGCCTTTGTTTCTTCCTGACCTTCCCAACACATTGAGAAGAGTGTAATTGGTGATGGTGCCCGGCTGATACATCTCGGTGGGAGCATCCTGCAAGAGAAGAGACCAGCTCCTCAGAAATACAGGTAACAGTGAAGAAAGAGAACTCTGACCTTAGAACTAGCAGGTTTGTTATAGACTGTTATTGTAGTATTTTCCTGGGAGAATTTTTAGTAAGTTCTAAGGTAAGATTACAGCACCAAACCCAAAAGCCAGTCAAAAGCCAGAAGCAGCATCCAGAATTTCACTGTGCACCCTAAGTCTCTTTTTATTTCAGAGCAAACAGAAAGCAAAGATCAGCACACTCAAAGTACCACATCATTGTCAACATCTGCTCTAAAGGCTATTATTTTGATTGGCAATAATTATAAAAACATGCAAAGAACCATTCCAGGTTGGTCTGAACTAATGCACAAACACAGGAGATTCAAGTCAGCATGATTCTGTTAGCTGAATTATTTGCATATTTGTTTCTTTTGTGAGTTTCAAAATTAAAGTAGTAATTTACCCCAGGAATACATTACAATTCTTTAAAATGATGAATTAACTACTGGTGCATGGTAATCAAAATGAGTTATTGTGTTGTACCACCTTCCCTGACAACCAATTTTTGACTGATCTCCTTCTCAAAATTTCCAGAGGAAGAAGTCAGCCCTTAAAATTGCAACATGGCCCTTCAGTGGTAGAAGGAGTCTGATAACATTGAGCCACTGATAAATCAGCATCTCAGAACACAGGATGCACAAGGTGAGAAAAATGTAATATTTTGCTGTTAGGTTTTTACTGCAAATTCTCATGCACATCTATGGCATCACAAATAGATTATCAGAGTTAAAAGGAAAGGAAGAAAAGATTCTCAGTATTTTACTCCATCTGTGGGCTGATGTTATTCCAACATCAGAATCTATCTGGAGTGACACAGAAGTGTATCCAGCTCATTAATTTTATAATCATAACAGGTTACAGAGGACTCAAGCCCTTTGATGATTTTTCTGAGAGGTCTTTCTCACATAAGCATGTGATTAATGCCCTACAAAGATTATTGATGGATTCCTATTGATTGTAACCAGCTTTGCTTAAGGTCCCAAATCCAGAAACTCAATTTTAAGAAATCATACAAGATTGGCTACAAAGAGGTATGAGTACTAAAATCGACTTTTCCAAAGGCTGCAAATATAAATCATGGATCTAATCTGAATTCACCTCAGTTTTATATGAGCTTATCAATATTAATTAATTTTCTGGACTTCCATTACTGCAGAGCTTTATTAATAGATTTACCTTAATACACTAATATAGGAGAAAGAAAATCATAGGACATCTATGCTTTACTTCAAACATGACAAGCCTAAAGCTGGTTTTCCATCATTTATTAAGTTAGTATATGTGCAAAACCTAAATCATGCAATTACAAATAATACTCTGAAAACACTTTCTAAATATCATTACAATCCTAGTAGAGAATTTTCAAAACAAGGCATTCAATCTTTCTTATTTAGCAAAAGAAATCAAATGATGTTGAAATTTTCATTCCTCACCTTTGGAAGCTTATCTCTTTTGAGGAAAAGTGGAACCACATCCCGGCCTGAGTTTTCTGGTAAAACTTCTCTTATATCAATTGTATCATCAGACAAATAATAACGAAGAACAAGTTCTCGTGGGCCATAGTACTGGCATTCTGAGTCATTCCAGACGCAGCTAAAACCTAAAACTTGCCCATCATACTCCAGAAATTGTTTCAAAGTGTCAAAGCGCTCGTAAGGGTGCAATGGATTTGTGCTGTCCAGAATCCGCTGAGAAAGAAGAAGTTAAGAAAAACACATTTTTAATTATTTGCTCTGAAAAACAAGATAACAGCGGCATGATACTAACCTTAAAATACGAGTTTAGGATTTTCAAATGACCCCACACAATTACAGTACAGCAAACACTATTTATGCCATTACCAAGGAAGCGTTTACAGGGTTGCTGTGCCTTCAGAAAATATACGAAAACAATTTTGGATTGGTTTTAGTCCTTGCTTTTCTTGCAGTAAGGTCCTTCAGATCAGAGAATTGTTAAATTATTTATAGTACAGCTCGCATTTTCCACAAATTTCCCATGGTAATCAGATGACTACAACTCCAAATAGCATCCCCCTTCCTGATTTACTTCCTTTAGAATTATTTCTTATACATGATGTGGCATAAAGAATTGATTATTTCTTTTCCCTTCAGTACTTTTTGTCTTTTTAGTGTAAAACACAGTTTATTAGCTTTAGATTCATGTGCTGCAGCTGGCAGGTACTGGGCATGTATGTTGGTCTGGAAGGGAACAGCAAATCTCCAACAAAAGTCACATTCCAGCTGATGTGACCTGTGACAAGGTGCTGCCTACAGTCATGGTTGCTGCAAAACCAGTGGCACTGCAATAAAATGGATCCCAGGATGATGAACCAACCCAAGGACTGCATTTATACATTGTTAGTTCACATATATAAATGGTGAACAGGGTGCTTTTCCTAAGTCAAAATCCGTCACGTCCAGAGGGCATTAAAATGGTAAATAAAACCCTTCCAATCTAAAAAAAATCTAGAAAATAGCTTCCAAAGAAGAATGGTGACAGACATTGATGGGACAATGTAAGCTGAACTGTTTGAATCATTGAATCATAGAAGGAATCAGAGTCACAGAAAGAACTGTTGACTGTGGCAGTTTATATCATTGTCTAAATTTTTATTTATCCACTAATACATCTTCAGACCTTAAAAATCTGAGAGAGAGAAGGTTTATTCTTTCAGAGCATCAAATCTTAAAATAAAGAGAGCAGAATCAAGTTTTGCCTGCCAATATCCCTGCTGGTCTGCAGGACTCTTTCCATTTCAGCCATAGATGCTATAACTCAGTTGTTTCCCTTCTCATTATTCTCTTTGCTGTTCCTGAACCTTAAAGATGCAATAAGTAACCAAACATCACCACAGAGCCAGGTAACATCACCTATGGGACACCACCTCCAGAAATATGGCAGGAATTTCTTCACAGAAAGGGTTGTTTAGCATTGGAAGGGGCTGCCCAGGGAGGTGGTGGAGTCACCATCCTTAGAGGTGTTCAAGGAACCGCTGGAAGTGATACTTTGTGCTCTGGTCTAGTTGACAAGGTGGTGATTGTTCAAAGTTTGGACTTGATGATCTCAGAGGTTTTTTCCAACCTAAATGATTCTGTGAAATGTGAATCTAAGTGGTTTGCTGCACTTTACACTGGTGTCATTTTCTATCTCATCACATTCCTTACTTTCCTTCATACCTTCATTTTCTGGCCACCTGTACGAGTTTGGTGCAAACCAATCTAACTTTGCTCAAACCAGTCCAAAGCAATCAAAAAAAAATTACCTCCCACAAATTGGGCACAGGAAAGTGAGAGCACAAGGCAGCCAGAATTTGCTAGATAACTTTTCTGTAATTCCTCAATAACTGAGAAAACGAAGACATAGATTTTAGTAATTTTTTATCTTCTGATGCTCTTATTTATCAAATCTTTTTCCCCTCTTCCTTTTTCTTTAGGCACAAGTATGCACAATACTTGACTGTTTTGCTTGTTATTAAAACAAACAAACAAAACCCAAACAAAATCTAAGCAGGTTATGCAGAACCATATAATGTTGACACAGTCTGACAATATCAAGACAACTCAGCATGTGTTAATATCTACAGCTGTTACCTGCAAAGCCTGAGCAAGGGAAAAGTAACCCATGGCCAGTTTGAATCACAACACAGAACCAGGGGATGTACAACAAATGCTGTAAAAAGCTGGCAGCATGAATAAAGATAAACTGACATGTTGGCCTGAGAGTGCCTCAGAGATGTGGAATTTGTCCTACACATCTCAGTCACAGTCACCTCAGATTTTTGCTGCTGAGACCTGCATCAGTTTGCTCAGTAAGAGCATTAAGCTGAATGCAGCAGACAAAGCAGTATTTGCTGTTTTCAGAGGACCAGGCTGGATCTGTCACAACAGGCTGCATATCATGGGCCAACTGTCCTACCAGAGTCAGGTCAAGTGCCATTTGCACTCATACTAATCAAGAAAAAAAGAACTGGAAGAAACTGTCATTATTCCCTGTGGAAAAAAATCACCCCCATCACTGTTCCCAGGAAGAAAAAAAAAGGACCCCAAATCCTGCAAAGGGGAATCCACAGAGCACGTAGTTGTGAGAGAGATTTTTGGAGGAGGTGTATCTGTGTGTGTATTTGTGTTCCCATATACTTAGAAAAGAGGGAACTACCTTCAAATGAAACCTCATGAGTCAAAACTGCAGAGCTCTGGGTTCTCTATGGCAGAAGAATTTGCTTTACACATGCAAAGAGCTGTTAAAAATGTGTGGGGTAGAGAAGAAAGATGACAAATTAATAGAACAAGGGAGCCTGCAGGAAGCCATAGGTGTGCCTGAACCACAATTCCAATTAGATCTTCCTTTTAACACTTTAAAATTGTTTATTATCATTAAATTTGCTCAAACCAAACCCTAAGAAGAACATATAATAAGTACACCTTTATTTTCCTTTTCAGTTTAATATTGAAAGGTTTATTTCATTTTTCCCAATTAATTTTGTTCTGTTTTAAAATGTGTGTGAACACACCAGGAGAAAATCAGTTATATTTCATTATATAGTACAATGAGCCATATACCAAAATTTTTAAAAGTAAGTTTTATCCTGGGATTTATTATGTTGGAATAGCTACTTTCTATTGTTTTCTAAAGAAATAACTTATATAAGGCATATTAATAGTATCAAGTTTTCACTACTACTGCCTCATCTGACCTGTCGTCTCTCTGTGATGTAAGGGTCTGCTGGACGAGTTCCAGGAGGATTTACTCTGATTCCCATCTTCTTCAGGAAATTTTTTGTATACAGGTCACAATCTACAATCTTAAATATCCGGGAATAAAAGTTTACATCTATGTTGATATTGAAATGATGTACAGTATAGAACTGGTCTTCATGAGGAGGTGGAAGTCGAATCCGATGCCGACGAAGAATAGTTCCTGTGAAAGGGGGATAAAACTTGTCAGTATTTTTAAATGCCTGATGGGAGGAATGAAGATGATGGAGCGAGGCTCCTCTCCATTGTGCCCACTGACAGGATGAGAGCCAATTAAAAAGTACAAAATTCCATCTGAACACACAAACCCACTTTTGCTACAGTGAGGGTGATCAAATACCAGAACAGGCTGCTCAAAAAGGTTGCAATGTCTCCATTCTTGAAACCCAACAGGACACGGCCCTGGGCATCTGGCTCTGGCTGATTTCTGCTCAGAGCAGTGGGGGGGACTAAACAATCTTAAGGTATCTTCCACCCTCAACAATTCTGTTACTACCATTCTGATACTACAAGTATTTTAAAAAAACCTTACAAAAATATTAGAATCAATTTACAAGCTACATCTTTAGTAGGTTAAACCAGTTTTTAAGCCATATATTAAAGACAGGTATGCAGCTGCATGTAAGATCAGATAGGATTTATTCCAGGTTTGCAAAGAACAGCAGATTGGTCCAGCTGGGACTGAATTCTTTTTTTCAACATTACGAGAGAACAAAAAGGACAGTAGTCAAAGTTTTGCCATAATCAATACCTCAAATATTTCTGTGAAAATACCCTGTAGAAAATAAAAAGATGGTCCAGCGTTCAACCTCAGGCTCTTTGTTGTGCTTATCAACCCAGACACCTCTCAAGACCAGCTTTACAATGTGTATACACCCACTGGCTATGACAGGAACCACCCACCCATAATATTATAATTTCTTGCCATATAGACTCCAAACAGCTTTGAAATTAGAGGAACTGTAAAAAGTGTTGTGACTTAAAGACAAATACAGTAAACACTTGAAAAATTACAAAACTAAAAGTACTTCCAATACCAACCTACTATTACAATAATAGATTATTAGACACAATTAGCTGTAAGGTCTGTCTCATTATCACTCACTACAGAACTGGATCTCTTTCCAGTACCCTTTAGATATGTATCTGGTTTGGTTTCCCACTGAGTCCTGTTGGATGCTTTTCTAGCACTGCTGATTTGTTTCAGAGGCAGGTGAGGGTGGAGTGGGGCTTGGGGACAGAGGGAATAATGAGAGGTGGAGCAGGAGGAAGATATCACTGAGTGCCTTGTTTGGTGTTTGAAGGGCCTTATTCTTAAGTTAGTCATGGAAATTTTTTCTTGTTCATTTTATTTCCCTATGGACTAATTTGTATGAAATACCTTTCATTACTATCAGAGTTTTTTGTTAAATTCTAATTCCAACAATGAAAACTTGTCCCTAATTTTTTCAGGGGAATAAAGCAAGAAAGCAGATTTCTTCTTTATTCTCATTAAAATAATTATTTAGGACCTGTTCAGCATCCTGATGTTTCACATGTACCAAGTCCAACATCCTGGTTAGTAGCATTTGACTGTAAAACAAATTTTGTCCTCTATCTGCTTAAACATATTATGTTCTTATTTAAGATGCACCCTCAATAAAATATGTTAGAAAAGGTGAAAATTTAGCACATTTTAACATGATGCAAAATTGCATTGCATTAGCATTAACAAAGCCACATGCTTTAAAATATGTTACCTAATTTTGGCTAATCCTTGGGTCACTCCTACAAAAATCAACAGATAATGTGCTAAGTCAGAACATGCAAATCTTGTTGAATCATAACTTTAGTGAAAATATAATAGTTGACAATTTTCTAATGCAGGGTGTTTTCTGAGGGTTTATTCGCCTCAGATTTGGTGAATAAGCCTTCAGCCAGTTTTTTATATCACTTTTCAGGGTAAAATACACAAGCCCATTTTATTCTGAGGGATAAGAATTTCTTTCCTAATGGAAAATGTCTTGCAGAGATAATATCTGTAGCAATCCTATGCTTTTATTAGGTATCACTGTGCCTGACATACACATGGATAGGATACATTTTATACCGTTGAAATTGAAATTTATCAATGCTTTCCTTTACTGTGCTCTTGGAAAAGGACTTGGGGTACTGCTTTTCTCTGACAGTGGTGGTGGCATTGAGTTCCCACACCATAATTTGTAGCATATCTTCTTGTCTCTCGGGGCTTCTGATTGTTTGGCTACCACAGCAGCTGCTAAGACCTCCCTGGTAGTGAAGGCCTTCTGACAATGAAGCTGGTCAGCAAATCATTTGGTTTCTGCTGTTTCCCTGCTCTGTGGAAGAAATTAAGTGGTATCCAGAGTTCCCTCAGCACAGCTCTCTGACTCTGCACAACTGGAGAGTGCATTAGAGAGGAGAAGAATGAGTAACACCTGGAGTTTGTACACTCTTTGCACAGAAAGGAGGAGAAGACACCACTACTATTCCTGCAACACAAGGAGTTCACCCCAATAAACAAGGAGGCTTCTTACATTCACTTATTCAGCCATCTCAGAACGTAGCAAGGTCATGATTTGGTCACCATCAAGTATGGCAAAATCACAATTATTTCAAGGCCTCAGGGGAGGCTTAAACTGTCAGATAATTGGTTCTATTGAAGGAGCTGATTGTAACTTCATTTTCCTGCTTGTACTTTCCATCCAGCCGGCCTTGGGAACCCATCCAGCAGGCAGCTCCACTCTCTTTCTCAGCTGGATGACCTTGGGGAAACCAGCCAGCTGCTCCACTCTGCTCTGGCTTGCAGGGTCTGGATTGCATTGGAAGCTACAGTCAATCCCATGGGAACAGAAATGACCTTTTGATAAGACAGTATCAGCCATCCACAGTCGAGTTAACTGGGAATTAGATGTACAAAACACTTGCACTGTCATATCTAGCCTGGCTCTCTATGGGAGAATTTCTTTTTATATTGAAAGAATGATCATCATTCTGGCTGTGGAAGAAGCATGTGGTCGAGTTCACTGCCCTCCTCTTCACTCAGTACTCCCTTATCTTTATTTGGGTCTTGTGCACTGTTTTGTCCTGGTGTTTTTTCCTTTGATTCTGGTTTCTCAAGTTCAAGTTGGCCTCTGCATTCCTTTCTCTACTTGTACAGATTTCTACTAATGTTTCTAAAATTTTCCAGTTTCCAAAATTAAATGAATCAGTTATTTAGTAGCAACCTTACATGTCCAAATTCACAGCCAAGTACACCAGCCAATTTTTGAAGCAGTTTTTAAAGTCCTTGAAACACATTTCTCACAGATTATTTACTTTGTCACTCTGAGATTTTGATCAATGGTAAAAGCATATTATCTGGCCTTTTTTTTTTTCGCTGAAGCCAGTATGTTGCAGTTTTGTAAATTCACAATCAAATTTAGAAATTCTTCTAACTTTTTTTGACAACTATTTCTTCACCAGATCTTCCTGCAATCTGTGAGCCTCTCCAAGTTTCTTTTTGCAAAGCCACAAGTAGAACAACAGTACAGTGGGACTATTGCATTTCTGCAGTCCCCCCATTCCCAGGAACACCCATTCAGACCATCAGACTCTCATCTGTGGGTTATGGCACAAGCACTGGTAACCTCCTGGCCTCAAGGCATTCACCAGCCAAGCTAAGATGATCTACCTTTGATCTACCCCACTCTTCTCTATCTTCTCTCCAAAAAGCCTCCCGAGAACAGGATTTCAGCTGTCTTTTACATCTTTTCTGCCAGGGCAAATGTCCAAGTTAAGGTCACCACCACCTTCTGCCTTCAACAGTTCAATTCCACTTTATCCATCACTGGTTTTTGCTGTTCCTGCTTTACATCATCTCTCCTGCCACAGTAACTCTCCAGCTGTTCATGCAGACTGAGCCCATCCTGCTCCTGATGTCCCCACACTTCTTTCTTCACCCACATCCCCACACCTGTGCTCCCTTGTTCAGTGCTGTTTGCCTTTCAACAACCCAAGCTCTCCTACAGTTGAACTCTCCTCTACAAACCTCTGGAATTTTAATTAACTGCAAAGTTGTATTTCAGCAGATGTGCAGAAGACAGCATTATGGTTAAGATCCTGAACTTCAGCTCAGTTCAGTTCTTCATCCTGTTATGACCTTTTATGTGTGATCATGTGTCTTGGTTTGAGGGGAAAGGACCAAGATGTTTACTCACAAGAGGGGGAGGGGACCTCCTCCTCGAATAATCAC
>JAWWEV010000001.1:113359451-113377291 GCA_035583235.1 Hafferia zeledoni
GACTGGAGTTGGACCAAGGGTTGGACTTGATGATCTTGGAGGTCTTTTCCAACCCAATCCATTCTATGATTCTATGAGATCATTGTCCAAATGCATCTTGAACTCAGCCAGGCTTGGTACTGCGACCACTTCCTGATTGAGGCTGTTCCAGTGCTCAACCACCCTCTGGGTGAAAAACCTTTTCCTGATATCCAGCCTAAACCTCCCCTGCCTCAGTTTCATGCCATTTCCTCGAGCCCTGTCACTGGTGATATCACTCTGGGGATAGATACATTGGCAGCATCTGCTCATCTGGGAAAAGAACAAGGTAGTGAAATGGTTAACTTATTTTTGTAAATCGCTGTGCTAAGATCCACCAGAATGCACAAAATACCTTTGGGGATTGGGAGGCGAAGCCATCCCAAGACATTCTGCTTCTTTGGACTATATCCCTTAAAAACTTTTCATTTTGGCAGTGACCCATAAACACCAAGAAGCAGCAGCTGTGTTCCTCTTCTGCAACAGGATGTTGACCGCTAGGTCACATTTTCTTAGCATAAACCAAGTCCATTAATAACCCAGTAAATCAGCTCAGTAAACCCTCCTCCCAAAGCCCTCAGGCTGGTCCAAGTGCAGTGATGTGACACACTGAGGCAAGGCAGCTTCTTAGCTTAGAGGCATCCAGGAAAAATTACTGTGCCAAGGGCACTTTAATCACAAAAGAACCAAGAGTCAGAGGCACAAAAGATGCTCCTCTTCAATAATGGCAGAGACACTGTTGTAGCTAATGAACAATTATAGAGCTGCAGCCACAGAAATCCCTGTCAGTGCCAAGGTGGGAGGAGCCAGGCTCAGCCACGGAGATCTAGAACACAAATTGCTTCTGCAGAAGTGACACAACACTGACAAAGACCTACCAGCGTACGGTTTCAAACAACAATATGAGAGAAAAAATGGTATGTTTGAATAAGGGGATTCAGCCTTACAAAACCTGCCTCTTGAGAAACTAAGATAATAAAAAAGTTCACATCATGATCTGTAACAAGAAAAGACAATTATAGCTGTGCACTTACATGGCATTTTAGCTATAAGAACTCACATTATGTATCCTTTGGAATGGACCAAGACTGTGCTGAAGAAAAATATAAAGGAAAAAAAAAAAGAGTGCTATTAAAAATAGATACCTTGATCTATGCCACTATTTAGCACGTGAGGTTCAGTCACTTGAATTGTATCATCT
Source organism: Hafferia zeledoni (assembly GCA_035583235.1). Classification (NCBI taxonomy): domain Eukaryota; kingdom Metazoa; phylum Chordata; class Aves; order Passeriformes; family Thamnophilidae; genus Hafferia; species Hafferia zeledoni. The sequence goes on from JAWWEV010000001.1 coordinate 113,360,671, forward strand.
TCAAGGTAGAAGTATATTTTACAGTGTCTGATTCTATAAAGCTCTTGATTTTTGTCAGGCACTTCTTCTTTGAAATAGGCATCAAAATTCAACACCTAATAGAAACAATAAATATAAAGCACCAAAATCACCAACAATTTGCAAAATACATCAAAAAAACTGATATAGATTAAAAGTAACTAAATGTTTGCATTTCAGGAGGTAGATTTATTTCTCAGAAGTGTAAGAATAGAAATCCACAGTAAATCACATAAATTTAAAATTCTTTGCTTGGCAATTTTATTATCACAACATCTAAAGAGAGATGGAACTCTAAAGTAAAGAAATAAATCAAATATAAAACTATCAGCAGGCTGCTTGGAAAATCTCTCTAACAAAGCATTTTTGATGACACAATGAGCTCCCTAAATACTGAAGCAAATTTTAGACTGCTATTTTATGAATTACTGAAAAATAAAGTGCATCATGACAGCAATGGCTTTACCATTGAGGTAAGTGGAAAGAGTTCTTTTTAAGCAGATCCTGAAAGCTTTCAAATGAACAGTACTGAAAATAAGTTTTTCAGGAGTCATTTACAGTTGTGCAATATTGACATTTCAAAACTTACCTGGTTCTGCAAAAAGTGGGGAAATCTCAGAGAGTACAGCAACTGGTCTTCATGGTCTTTTGCAACAGCAATGATGCCAAAAAACCCACCTTCACAGGAGAGGTGCTCAGTGGTTTATACAGTGACCTTTATGCCTGGAAGTCCCAGCTCAGACTTGGCAAACCATTACACATCTTTTACTCTTCTTGATAAAATTTAGAGTCTTCAATCACCAAGATCAATTTTAAGGGAACATGCAAGAAACATCTGCTTGGTAGTGCCTTGTCTGCCAGGATGGTTGCTGGGGTAAGTATGGCAGGAAGGAATTCATTAGAACAGGTTTCCATCCTGCCCCCACCCCAACACATTTGGGTCAAATCAGTGCTAATTTATACTTCATTTTTCAGACTGGTCATATTTAATAAATTCAATTACCTTTGTTCTTGGTTCATCAGACAAACTAAAGCATTGAAAAAAAGACAACTTAGCAGTTCCCTACATTTCAACAAACATCTATCAGACCTTTGGTTGGAAATGTTTGAAATCTGGTAAAGTGGCTGCATTCCCTACCTGGCAGAACACACTGGTTAATGGTCTGCACTCCTTTAGCATGTGCCTTTGGGAATCTCAAAGTACTTCCATGAATGCTGATGACAGAGATTTTAAAACACCTAATAGAGAAAAACAACCTCCTTTTCTACACCTGGGGAGGGAGAGCTCGTGGCTTGCCCAGGAGCACACAACAACAGCACCCTGTGTCCTACTCAGACTTTTCAACAGGCCACATTCCCTTCTCTCAGGCAGATTAAGTGCGCGATTAGAAAAGCTCTGTTTCCATAAATGATTTCAAAGGCTCAGATCCCACTGATTTTCAGCATTCATAAAACAGTATGACAGACACATTTTTGGCATCTCCTCTCCTGCACTATGACCCTCTACCATTAAAGGAATAAAACTCAAATTGTAATCAAGTGACATAACCATCACCTGTTAAACTGGTGGCATTAGATCTTCACACAAAAGAATCGAGGCAACTCAGTTATGGTTTGCTTATTTAGTACAATATGCAAGTTTCTGCACAACCTACAGACTAAATAGTTGAAAATAAATTAAAAAATTCATTGTGTCCACATTTTGAAACTGTAGACTTCCCTGTTTCATGTATCAAACACAAAAAAATCCTATATAGAACAAAGCCAACACATACTCTATCAACCTTCAACATCTCTTCTTCCTTCCATTTGTCTAAACACTCATGTAGAGTGCCATTTTTGCTGACCAAGGTATCCTTTCTGGCCTCCAGCAACTATTCTGGAATGATCAGGAGCTCTGTATAAATCTCTTCTGAAGATATGTATAAATACTCCAGGGGACTTAAAATGTACTCTGGTGGAATCATTGCATCCTAGTCTGAACTTTCTGAGTTGCTCATAAGCCATGCAACCTTTGGAATCATGGAAACTGCTATACCTTCTTCTCCCTATTCTGCCAGTCCCACTGGAATACAGACATTTGGCAAACACACTGTTCAAGAGCCCTCTTTCATTACTAACTGTTCTAAATTTTTCAATGTTTTTTTCTTGAGACACCAGCCAGGCAAAATGGTCTGTTTGCACAGAACTCCAAGCACAGTGACATCCTTAATACACTGGATTTTTTCCTTTCTCTGAGCATTCACCTGTGTTCTGGTTTATTCCATCTGAGGAGTTTGTGCAAGTTCTTTTGCACTCCTACTTTTTCCTCTTTATACTCTTATCAACATGCTACTGTACGGCTGAAATATATGCAGCAAGAAACTGCAATTTTGCAGATTAAAGCAGATGATTCAGGCAGGGTGAGGAGGGAAAGGAACAGAAGAGATGACTTACTTTTCATTTTGAAGCAAAGTTAGTTTTAAAAATACTACACTCCCTAACTCATGTCTCATCTGTAGTACTTTGGCTGTGTGCAAAGTTCCCATTCCTGCTTCTTAAAAAACTAAACGTTACTTATGAACACCAAAAGTAACAAATATTGAATAAACTCTGTGGCACTTGGTAAAGTTGGCACAAAGGTTTTTTGGCACCTGTGGTAGCCAAATTATAAACATCATTTCAAGCACAGGAGGCCTTCTGTGTGTATTTAATTGTAGAGGAAATGAAATTTACACCTGCTTCCTATTAGACATAGGGAATTGCAAAAACTGTTTCTCAGCCTACTAAATAATGAAGTTTTTTGTCTATCCTTCCTCAGTTACCTTGGTACTGCTCAAAGTTAGAAGCCAAAGAAGAATTGTAAGAAAGCAGATTACATTTCAAAATATGAACACCACTCAAACCATTTTCCAGGCAGTCCTCTGCTGAGTTACAAACTGCAGCACCAGAGGACAGAGCTGCGTTCCGGGCTCTGAACTGGGGAAGCTAAATTAGTTGGATATTAAGTACAGTGCCCTGTAAGAGTTTGCAATTAATACCAACACATGAGCCCTCCAGAGGCCAATTCCAAACCTGTAAACTCCTGTCCTGACTGCCCTCAGGGGGCACAGACTGATTAGATAAGGAATGTCAAAAGGTCAGCAAGCTCCTCTCACCAACCAAGGCCAGGTCCCTCTGCCTCCTGCCCACCTAACCCCCTTACTCCATAAGTCCCCTTCATTCCCTGGATCCAAGGCCTGCTAACTTACACATGGCTCTGAGAAGTCAAAACACACCTCCCTGCTCCAAGAAGGGTGTAGTCAAAGCACGTGCAGGACTGGCTGAAGCCTTAACACCTCAACACACTGGACCAGTCCAGACCTGAGCATGTTGCTGAAACCCCTGTGAGCAACACCAGGGATTTCAGAGGCAATGCCAACCAAGGGCATGTGTAGCTGTTCAAGCCTTACATTTTCTTGTTGTAGTTCTGGTCTGCCAAAGATGAATGTGTAATTGTACTGCAATTACCTGCATGGCTTCTCTTTTAAAGCAAAAATTACAAGATTAGCCATTCTTCCCAATATTTAAAGGCTGTAATCCTTTAGTCATGCAACATTTCTGTGATCTGCTGAATGATTTCTTTGTCTGGATCATTTTCCTTCTCTGATTGCAGGCGTTTTGCTTTTTGAAATAAAACATTGCCAAGTAGAATTCAATGAAAATTTAAACATGGAAAGTAACAACAGTGTGCTACAGAATTCCTGTCACCACAGATTACAGTTATTTGGTAACTCCCTAACTTTAAAGGTGTCACTACATTCTTGAAAAATAAAATTAAAAAACACTTACTTAAAACCACTGGGTCTATAAAGGACATAATCTATTACACATGAACAGATCACACAAAAATTAAGAATACTTTGGCCATGCAAATACAATGGCATAAGTGAATCCCAAGCATATCATATGGCATTCCACTGAATTTAATGGTTCCCAAATGTACCTTTTCTCCTAGACTGGAGCCTGCCTTACATTCATTCTTACCAGGTTGCCAAATAATTCCTTTACTGTCACCATTCTCACTAAAAGCAAATATGTTAAACACTCCCTTATTTTTGTCACATCCTGTAGGAGATATACCCCAATAGAGAAATATTTTTATATGTTGCTGGATATATATTTATATTAATGCTCCAATATGTAAAAATAATGAAAAATATTTGTTACCTCTCTTTTTGTCTATCTAGGAGCATTTTTTGTGTGCACAAAATAATCTTCTGAAATATCTGACTAACTGAATTTCACCTTTATGCTCTGTCACACTGTAGCTATTCATAAAGAAACTTAAGATATAGATTTCTACATACCTGCTTGTCAAATGCTATCCAAGCTGGAGGATTACTCCCCATCCCTTCAGGAAACTCACTGTATTTAGGTTTTGGCCTCTGATCAAGTAATGGTTGACCTCCTATTCCAGGTTTTTCTTCAAACAGCATGGGAACATTATTGTGGAAACCCCAGCGCTGTGACTTGTGGAAATTTTCTCCCCCTATCTGTCAAAATTTGGAAAGAAAAAGTGAAAACATTGTCTGTGTGTTTGTTTTTAAATCCACAATGGTTACCTAGCTAGGCAAGGAGAATTAATCATGTGGAAGTTTCTCTATAACTACTTTTAATAGAGTCTCAAAACCTCTAACAACTGCAATGCTGCAAGGGAAGTGACACTTTTCAGTGGTCCATCTGCCAGTCTTATAGACAAAAATGGAATAATATTCCATCAATTTACCCAGGCTCAGAGACTGGATGATACCAACTGTTTCCCACAGGCACTCCTTCCCTGCAACAAGGATTGAGGCACGTGGTAGAAACAAGAAAGTCAACCCCAAGAACTGTTGTTAAAGGTGGAGGAGAAAAACTTTTTCTTCAGCTCTCCAGAGGGCAAATGGAAACATTTCAGCAGCACTCTGAGAACAGCCTGCTCTTGTTACTCATGTCAAGGATCTTATTTACACTTGTGTCCCCCAGTGCAAAATAAATTCCTCTGTACTAGTGAATACATTTGAATTTTGGGAGGTTGGACCAGAATCAAACGACAGAATATTCATTCCATCTGGGCCTATTTCAAAACAAGGTCTCTGTAGTGATTTCTCTATATTATTGCTAATTTTTCAGGCAATTAAGGATGGAGTGCTTAAAAATATAGGAATAACCAACTGCAAAGAAACCCATTTTGCCTATTTGAATTTCTTGGCTGGGGCTGAAGCCAGTCTTCAAAGGACACAGAAAAGCCCCCATTCCTCACAGGAATGATCTCCTGCCTGTGGGAATGTCCTTGCTAATCAGCTGCCTGCTTTGCTGGCCAGTTCCCTCCAAGGGAGGCAGCAATGCCCCAGCAACCCAGACATCAGTCTCCTGCAAGAGGACAGGGAATTAGAAAGATCCACTTCCTTCCATGGGCAGCAATCCTGGTTTATTAGCTCCTCTCTCTCTGCTATTCTTCCCTGCCTTGCCTTCTCAAATTCTCAAAATACTTTACCTGGGAAGCAGAGAGGGGACATTGGGTAACTGCATCCTGACACACTCAGTAAGGGGAGATGAGAAACCACCACAGCTGTGCCCTCCCTCAGCCTGGGACTGGGAGAACATGGGGGAAGATGAGGCTAAAGGGGGAAGAGCTGATGTCATGGATTAGCACAGCAAAGGCCCTGGGTAGAGGAAAAGGCTGGACAGCAAAATTGTTAACAGCAGCACCAGAGCAGGTATGTCAGTGAAGTAGCAGAGGGACAAAATTGCCTCCCCACTGCATTTGGCATCACTGATTATCACATACATGTATGTAAACCACTACTCCCCAGAGAGGTGCAGACAGCTCTAAGTTACAATCACAAATCAAAAAAACGTACAAATAATCTTTTTTCATTGTGGAAACACTCAGTTGCTCCAAGATAACATAAGACATGCTCAGCACAGCAGTTCTGGGAACAAATGCAAGCGGTGAAGCAGCAAAACCTGCAAGTACCTGAGCAGTTATTTCATTCTGCCAACAAGAAAGAGAGTCAGGACTCTGGGAGGCAGCAAAGCAGCCTCATGGCACAAAACATTCAGTGCTGGTCTACACAAACTACTGCACACTGGAGGTCACAATGTGAACTGTTCCCCTGCCTCAAGGTGCTCCAAATCCAATGACACAGGATGGAGAGATGCTGACACAAATAGCTGAGTCACTGCTTTAGCTCACCCTTTGCTTAAAATACTTCTGCAAGGACAGTGGTATGAAAAGAATACTTACTATTTTTATAAATTAGTATTTTTAATACCATAATAATCAATGCCCATACCTTGCTTAGGTTAAAAAGAGCTGAGTTAGACTTTGAAATAGTCACTCCAAAATGAGATAGGGTTCACATTCTGAGGACAGAAAAAATCAGTGGTATGGAATCACATCCCAAAAAAAGATATTTAAAAGGCATGCAAAGTTTTGAGCAAAGGTCAATAAAAGGGCACATGACAAGTATCACAGTTTAAAGAATAATACAAAGGAAAAAAAACAATTACTCCTGAACCATGTAACTCAAGATCAAGGGTTACTGAATAAAAGAGAAAATCAATAAAGGAAATGCCTGTGTACTGACTAGCAGCCCATGAGTCCCCCTATCACAGAGCATTGCTCAAGCCAGGAATTTAACCAGATTAAAAAAAGAATTGCCCATTTGCAGGAATAATGCCCAAAATCAAATATTTCATACTGGCACAGTTTTTTGAGCTCTGATATAAAATGTCACGTTTCAGTGTGCAGTGTCAGCACTGACATTTAGGCATCAGGAGCAGATCTTCATGTGGTCATCCCACCCCTCCCTCAAGAAGTGAACACAGAGGCTCTCCTGGTGCCTGACTCTGGAACATACAGGCTTTGTAACACACCTGCACTTGGCAATGGTTTCCTCCCTCTCCTTTGGGTGCTACTGAGCTGCTCTTTCTTCTTTTACTTCTTTTTTTAACTTTTTTGTTCCTCAGTAAGCTGATAAAGAGTTGTGAAAAAGTCAGAAAGGAAGGGAGCTTCCTGCATTCATCAGTTCAAATATAGAGGAACTACAGTCAAGCTGAGCTTTAAAAGGGAAATTTCTAGGCCAGAACATCTGATTTATACTGAAGGTGCTATAGAACAGATTCACTTTCTGGCACAGCAAGTATTTAATTATTTTCCCCCTATTACCAAAGTGTGAGTTAGGGAGAAAGGCACGGTCAGCAAAGCACAGTGAGGGTGAGTTTTCCTGGGCAAAGGAAAGCTTTTCATGTCCTCAAAGCTTCTTCTGGAAGCATTTGCTGCTCACATGTCTTTGGGTTTTAGCAAGTTACAGTAAGGTGTTCATCAAAGTAATCCAGGTTTGGCCCTGCTGGCAATTTCCAGAATTCAGGGCTAAAATCACAACATTCTTCACAATTTTATATGAAAAAAACATGGCCAAACAGCTTCAGTTCTGTTAAGGATCTTTTGTGGCATTCTTGTAACTTTTTAGGGTTTAACAGGAAGATTATGTTAGATTCCTAATCAAAGAATTAGTTATAATCCCCTTCTCTAGAAAAGCACCCAAATCCATAGGCAAAACAGTCTCATCTAAAAGTCTGTACAGTTGTTTCTTTAAAAAGAACCAAAACAACAACAAAAATAGAAAGTTTAAGAAAAAGAGTAATTATCATTGAAGACCACAAAAGAGAAAAAATGTATTTGGGAAACTTCAGCTAACGAACTCAGACCACATCCAGCCCAAAATAGTGACAGAAGATCATGTTACCTCCACAGTAATACTAAATGACTTCTAAAAGAAATCTTTCAGAGAGCAGAGAAAAAGCTTGACTCTGCTGTGCTAATGCAACTAAACAGAGCAGGCTGTAGATCTCCTGAATAAAGCTGGACATTTCCTGTGCAGTGAGCCTGAAAAATACTGAGGACACATTCAATAGTGACTAATGCAAAGGTCAGGGTTCTCTGACTGCAACTATTGGCTTTGCAAACTCAGCCACTGCAGCCCTTGGGGAACACTCCCTCGTGCTCACTCCATCCTGCTCTCTAACAGTCACAGCAAACTCATCAGGGAGCTGCACCTTTCAGGTGAACCAAACACACTGGAAATGTCCCAGAACAGAGCCTGGAGTGATGGGGGAGCCCTCAGTGGCACACCCTGTCCCAGGAGCCACATGGCTTCCACCCAGCCTCACAAGGAGTTACAGCAGAAGTCACTGGGAGCAGCCCAGCTCTCTATCCCATATCCATTTTTACTTCCCACCTTGAGAACAGCAGCTCACTGTGGATGTCCTGCTCAAATCCTGTATCAGGATGAACTGTGGCATTTCTGAACTATTCTAGGCTGCTGATACAGGCTCCTGGTGGCTTCAGCTAAGCAATGGAAATAAATGTACACTGTGCCAGTCAAACACAGATTCTCAACTCTTCTATCATCCCTGCCTTGTTGCAAGGGCCTCAGGATGTTCAGGGGATAAGTGGCACTGCCAAAGGAGGAACACCTTAAGACCCAGCAACTCTGGTGCCCCTCTAACACACCACACAACAAGGTGCAGCAACACTGACAGCCTGGATCAGCGTATGGATTTGTTGGAGCAGGTCCAGAAGAAAGCCACAAAAATCAGAGGGATGGAACACCTCCTCTTCTTTAAGGACAGGCTGAGAGAGTTGGGGTTGTTCAGCCTGGAGAAAAGAGGGCTGCAGGGAGACCTTATTTTGGGCTTTCCTAAAGGGGAATTCTAAGAAAGATGGGGACAGACTTTTTATCAGGGCCTGTTGCAATAGGACAAGGGGTTATAGTTTTAAACTAAAAGAGGGACGATTCAGGTAACTTTTTACAGTGAGAGTGGTGAAACACTGGAAGAGGTTGCCCAGAAAGGTGGTTGATGCCCCATTCCTGGAAACATTCAAGGTCAGATTGGACAAGTCTCTGAGCAACCTGATCTAGTTGAAGATGTCCCTGCTCATGGCAGGGGGTTGGACTGGATGACCTTTAAAGGTCCCTTCAAACCCAACACATTCCATGATTCTACTGCCTTGCTCTTAGTGCCTGAGCTGGTACAGCCTGAGATAAGAAAACAGATGGTTAAAATAAAAGATCCAAAATAAAACCCTGAGGGGCAGCTACAGGAAGATTTGGGCCTGGGGGCTGTTAACATACAGAGATCTAGAGGAGAGGGACTAAGAGACAGAAGGCAAAGGAAAGACAGCCAGGGAAAGAAGGGACAGCAGACAGGATTACTTATTAACAGGTGGGCAAATGTTCTGTCAAGAAAAAATTATGTTGCATTTTGGTGACAGTGATTAAAGAGCAGCAGAAAATACCTAAGCTTGGAAACACAGACAGCAACAGTAGCACAGTTGAGGGCAATTCCAAGCTCCTGCAATAAACAAGGAAAAAGTCAAATTTCTGCTGTGTCACTGAAGTTTGCAACAGAAACTGGTATTTTCAAGGATATATTTTCCCCCCTGAGATCTATAAACTTATTGTCCAATTCTCAAGGAAATGACATGCAGAATTTTTGCACAGAATTCTCTCTCTGAGAGGGACTTCAAACTTCAGGCAAGAAAATACACTGGTCAGCCAGGACTTGGCAAATCTGACCCATGGGAGTCTGTGTTCTCTTCACTGGCTGCTGACATAAGGCAAGGACATCAATCTGGAATCAGAGGAGTAGCTGCCTTTGAGAATGGGAGGCAGACCAGGAATGCTAACAAAGCTGGTACTTGTGTTGCAACCAGTGTCATTCCAAACATGGTCCAGGCTCCACATGCACAAACTTTTTCTTGCAGTAACAGAAGAAGCCTATTATAAGCTGCATTTCCACCAAATGCAGAATTAAACATGGTTATCAAGATCTGGGGTTTTCTATCCTGACAAACAGGCAACAAGCATAGAACTTGTATGGACAAAGCTGAAAATGTCATTATTGCATGATTTCAATATCAATTGGGCTCTGCAGGCAGAAGCCACAGTACCAAGGTCTCCCCATTGGCTTCAGAAGCAGGTACAGAAGAAAAGAACAGAGGAATTTCCCTTTTCAAGGGTATGTAACAGGTAGGAATTTCCCTTTTCAAGTGTATGCAACAGGTAGGAATTTCCAACTGGGTAGCCCACACATTACTGCCTGCTTGTGAAAACAAAGAAATAAATAAATAGGGTGGTAAATGTTGTGTAAGTACCACACCCTGCCACTGTCAGGACAACAAGGGCATTTCTCTAAGGCTGCCAGGACAGAGGAGCACCAGCCTTGCCCAGGGGCAGCAGCACTCCCAGCACTGACTCTGCCCTCCCCAGCCTCAGCAAAGGGGAAAGGAACAGGAGTTTGAAAAGAGGTGAAGAGTGTTTATTCGATGGATGGACTTATGTGTACACATAATACTGTAATCTGTATTTTCAAATTCCTTTTTTCTCTGTAGACATTAAATATTTTATGCTCCTGACACCTTCTGCTAACTGTCATTCTTCTCCAGCCCATCAAACCAAACATCAAACATGGCACTGCTTGTGCCACACCTGTCCCTTTTATTCCTGCTCTTTGTTTAGCACAAAGGAAACATTACTTTATGTTCCCATAGGAACCACTCCATCAGTTTTAGAAGCACCTATCACCTTCCTGAGTTTCCCCCCAGTTTCACCAGCCGTGATGCCCAAGCACCAAGGTTTTGCCCCAGCTACACAGGACCACAGCTGCAGTATCGCCCTCTGGGATGTTGCTGAATTGGGCACCCCATTACAGGGAGGGGAAAAAAGGCAAAACTAGGCAGATCATGAAAAACCAGGCAGCCTTTCATGGTGTGCCAGCACCAAGGGCAGCTGAGAGCTGCCTGGTCTCACTGCCTTCACTCCTGGCTGGAGAAGTGTCTCTGCTCTTGGCTGGAGAAGTAAGCATTGCTGGTAATAATGATCATAATGGAGGGTAATACAAAGGCCACAGGCTCTCAGATCCAGAGAACTAAGTGCTGTGACAAGATTGCTCACTGCCCATTTGCCACTGCAGTCCTGACGCCCTTGGAGTCAGGCTCCGTGTCCCTCTGAGCTTACAGCTCTGATTAGTCAGAGCCAGCCCAGCCACCTTACCAAACACATCCAAGGCAGGCAAAACACATATGTACTCACTCCTCTTCCACTGCCTCTTGTGCACCTATAGATGAGGCATTAGGGGCAGAGACATGAGGGCTGCACACGTAGCTTGGACAGTCATGAGTGGAATTAACACTATAATTATAAAACAAGCAATGTCCTTGTCCTCTGTGATTCCTTCTGCAGGGAATGCACTGTTTTTCTGTCCAGTGAGAGGGGTTGATGGTGATGCTCAGAGTCCTAACAGGAGAAAACAATTTCTTCCTTGTCAATTTATCTACAGCAGTGACACCTTTTTCCCTTTATATGCTGCTCTCAACTTCCAGTTCATGGAGTTATATGAAAATAAAATTAAATCTAATAGCCAACAACTAAGTGGAGAACAGAAATGTTTTTCAATAAAGGTGAGTTACAATTATTAACTTCACTACCTTAAGGACTGACAAATAGAGAAGTCTGGAGTGCTAACAAGGGAAAAACCATGGTTTTACAATGCTGTCTTGTGGCAATTGTGACAGTTTTCACACCTTTAGTTCTCACAAAATACTCGCTGTATGTACTTCAACATGGGGCATTCAACACTCTCTATAAGTAACTCTTCCCAAGCATGTGAAGTTAAATTAAATACATTAAGTTAAATTGAAATTTGGAGACCAACAAAGTCACAGATAGCACTGAGCTGAGCTACTCTGCTTCCACCCAGCAGGTACCAATGGCACACACCTATTTTAATGTCGCTGATACACCCACTCAGCAGCCACCTCAAGTGTTATACACACAACCAGCTCTTTACAATCTAAATTTCAATCCAGCAAGAGAGAATGAGTATTCACCACCAGACCTCTTTTTTTTTTTTTTTTTCCTTCTAGAACAGCACCCAGCCTGCTGTTTCCAGGGAAGGAGTTTCCTGAAAGATCCTCACTGCTTCTACACTGGGTTCTTCTTGCAAGAGGGCTTGTGTTTATACACCAAGTGAGGCTGGGAGTCCACAGATTTCTATGCAATTTCATGCCTCATATTGAAGGGGTCCTGATGCTTGTAGTGTCACTGGCATCAAAACATGTGTCTTGACAAGCCATTTGCAAACTGTCCCCAAACTGCAGTTTCACCTTTGATATACTCCCTTATAGGGTGGTCAGACTCAGCTGCTGGCAAAGCACCCCAGCATTCAGGATACAGAAATGAAGGCTCTATCATAGAATCATAGAATGATTTGGGTTGGAAAAGACATTAAAGATGTCCCAGTTCCAACCCCACTGCCACGGGTAGAGACACATTCCATGAGACCAGATTACTCAAAGCCACATCCAGTCTGGCCTTAAATACTTCCATGGATGGGGTATCCACAACTTCTCTGGGCAACTTTGGCCATTACAGGTTCATAGTGTGAAAAAAACAGATTCCCTTACAGTTACATTAGCATTATTTAAAAAAAAAAAAAATCCTCAGTTTCATTTGCCTCCTGAAAGCATCAGTTAAAGTGCTGTGCACAAATCCTCCCTTACCCCCTGTACTACTTCACAGTACAGATTATGTTGAACAAAGCTCTGATTGTCCTTCACGAACAAGTTTGAAGTAGTGATGGCAGCCTTCTCTTTTGTTTGCCATGATAAAAATACCATCTAATTTATTCAGCCTGCCATTGGTATTAACAGTATTGGCAACTCTGAAACATCATGTTCACATCCATGGCATTCCCTGCTCTGCAAAGACTTTGGTTTATGCAGAGGGTACCTGTCTGTCCCTATTCTGCTCTGTTAGAGATGCAACAAGAGCTCAAACTACCCCACAGCAGCTGCCAGGTCACAGAATGATGGAATTGGTTGGAAAAGACCTCTGAGATCACCAAGCCCAACCTTTGACCAACCATCACCTTGTCAACCATGGCACTTCAGAGGCACTTCCTTAAACACTCCAGGGACAGCAACTCCACCACTTCCCTGGGCAGCCTGTTCTAATGTTTAATCACCCTTTCTGTGAAGAAATTCTTCCTAATGTCCAAGCTAAACCTTCCCTGGCCCAGCTTAAGACTATGTCCTCTCGTCATGTCACTGGTTGCCTGAGAGAAGAGGCTGAACCCAGCTGGCTACCACCTCTTCCAGGGAGTTGTGGAAGCAATAAGGTCCCTCCTGAGCCTCCTCTTCTCCAGGAGAAACACCCCCAGCTCTCAGTCGCTCTTCATAGGACAGAGCATTTTGTTCGCTATGATAAAATCCCCATCTTATCTATTCAGCCTGCCACTGGCACTCACAGTATTGGCACCTCTGAAAGCCCACCTGAGCACCCCCGGCATGACCACACTGCAAAGGCTTTTTCCTGTATGTAGGGGGCACCTGTCTCTGTTTTGCTCTGTTGGGAATGCACCAAGCGCTCAAACAGCCCCTCGGCAGCTGCCAGGTCACAGAGTGACAGAATCACAGAACTCATTAGGTTTGAAACACCTCTGAGATCGAGCCCAACCCATCACTGATCACACCACCACGTCACCCAGACCATGGGGCTTTCCTTTAACACCTGCAGGGACAGCGACTCCGCCGCCTCCCCGGGCAGTGCCTTCCAACGCCCAACAACCCTTTCCGTTAGGGATATTCTCCCAGCTGTCCAGCTTAACCTTGCCCTGGCGCTGTTGGGACCGAGACGTCCCCGGGCCGCAGCACCCGCACGGAGCGCGGGGATGCCCAGCGGTCCCAGCGGTCCCGCCGGCCGGGGCGGGAGTGGGAAAAGGGATCGCCGGGGCCGGCGGGGCGGAGGGGAAGGTTCGTCCCTGCGCTGTCACTCACGTTGCGGCGAAGGGACAGGCCGGGCAGCAGCGGCAGCGCCATCGCCAACCGCACCCGCTCCGCGCCACGTTGCCAGGATACGGCCCGTGACGTCACGGCTGGGATGACGTCACGGGGCGGGGAGCGGAGCGCGGAGACCGCGGGGCATCATCCCGGTGCGCTCGCAGGGATACAGCACTCAGGGATGGACGCCCGGCCCGGGGCGGCGTTGGCGACCCTTGGGGGCGAAGTAGAACGAAATTCATTCTATAATATATATATTTTCAAGTCTCTGTGTATATATATATATAGAAATATATAAATATATAAATATACAAATATATATATGGTGAAATATTATATATAAATATAATATTTTTATATTTTATATATATTTTTCAATGTATATTCAATTATTTTCAATTATAATATATTTTCAACATATTATATATACATATATATAAAATATTTAATTATATATAATTATAGGAATGTATATAATTATAAAATCTAATTATAAAAATAATTATAAATATATATATAATATATTATATATATAATATATAAGTATATATAGTATATATAATTCTATATTTTAATATAGAATTATAAATATATATCATTATATATCTATAATATACAAAATATATATTATGTATCTCTAACATATAAAATACATTTTATATGTATCTAAAATATACAATATGTACATATAGACACATATAAAATATATAATATACAAATATTTTATATAATATATATTGTTCCATATATTTATAAATATAGTACTATTAATATCTGTTATTTATATAATAAAATCTAATATTTATATATTATATATAGTATGGGGTTTGTTCAATAAATATTAAATATGTATTATATGTATTATAGTATATATAATAAGGAGTATACTATAACATTTATATAACATATATAATATACACTATATACACTACATATACTATATTATATGTAGTGTACATAGTATATACGCTATATTATATTTAGTTTATATGATACATAATCTAATATATATTGTTATATATTATACATGTTATTTATCATTAAACAATGTGTTTTTTACTATACATCACTATATATAAAGTATGTTGGGTCCATATATATTGTATATGTTACTTATTATACATTATTATTTTCCAAATCCTAATTACGTATTAAATCCAACACTAATGAATGCATTTATTTAATTTTTCACAGTTCACGGCCATTTTCATCACTAATCTCTCCAAGTTTGGACAAAAGGTGGCTCTGGGATGACCTTGTCACTCCCCACAACTCCCTGACAGGAGGTTGTAGCCAGGGATGGGTCGGGCTCTGCTCCCAGGTGATCAGCCACAGGATAGGAGGAAATGGCCTCGAGCTGTGCCAGGGGAGGATCAGGCTGGATACCAGGAGGAATTTCTTCACTGAAGGGGTTGTTAAACATCAGAAGGGGCTGCCCAGGGAGGTGGTGGAGTCACCATCACTGGAGATGTTTAAGAAATGCACGGATGTGGCTCTTAGTGCTGCGGTTTAGTTGACAAGTTGGTGATTGGTCAAAGGTTGGACTTGATCTCAGAGGTCTTTTCCAACATAATTGATTCTGTGATTCTGTGAAAATGTGCCTCAGGCCCGGACCCTTTGTCCCCTTGCTTTCTCCCCTTTGGTGAGGCACAGTGACCTCTCTGGACATGGTCCCCCTGCAATACCTCTGGAACTGGGGTCACTGATGGGGCAAATCCCACCTCATTTGCCATTTTCTGCACCAATTAATTTTTAATGTTTTTCGTTTTGTGACTGTTATACAGCACGTTTTGCTCCAAGGCCCTGGTGGACATGGGGGAGGTGGGTGTGGGATGCTTTTACAGCTTTTTGTTGTTTGGTTTTTTTTGCATTTTAGTCCAGTGGGATGGTGAAACTGGGTCAGTGGGTTTCCACCTTCTGGTTTCCCAGTGCTGTGTTGCGCATCTGCATTTGCATTTACTGTGGAAAGGTAAACGTTTAAAATGTATTTTAATTGAAAGTAAGAGGAACCATCATTTTAATCACATTCATTTTGTACAGTGGGTGGTATTATGCTCAAATTTAAATTTCAAACAGAAAATACACTGAGAGTTTCTCACGGATGGTTTGTGGGGGGAAGGGTTGTTTCTTTCTTTAATGGAAGTGACATCTTCCTTGTTAATCAGGGAGGGTGCTTTCCAGATCACTTCCAAAGCCAGTTCCAGAGGACATCAACCATGCTGTCTTATGTTCCTCCATTTTACATAGAGCTGTTCATTAATACATTTTTTTAATTAGAACTGCTTTTTACAGAAAAATGAGTTTATGGAAGTAGTAGCTTAAACTCAAATATTCCAGTTCTGATCTGTCATTACACTGTCTCAGAGGAGCTGTACTTCAGTTGCTTAATGTCCTCGTTCTCACAGACAGAGTGGATCTCCCATGCCATATTTCATACTCTATGATCCATCAGACCATGAAATTCCCATAACATATCATCCCTCCTCCCTGAAACAGAGGCTCGTGGAACAGCATGGGTGATGTGTTCAGTCTGAATGAGCCTGGGAGGGACTCCCTGTGCCGTTCCCAGTTCTCTGAATTGGTATTTGGCCAAAAATATTCTGATTTCAAAAACTGTTATTTCAGTGAAAAGTCTTTGGTTTAGTTGCTTGGATTTTTTTCCCTGAGGTTTGAAATGGGGAGAGAAGGGGGGAAGAGACAAAAGGAAGGAAGGAAGGAAGGAGGGAAGGAGGGAATGAAGGAGGGAGGGAAGAA
>JAWWEV010000001.1:113377391-113391461 GCA_035583235.1 Hafferia zeledoni
GAAAGAAAGAAAGAAAGAAAGAAAGAAAGAAAGAAAGAAAGAAAGAAAGAAAGAAAGAAAGAAAGAAAGAAGAAAAGGAGGAAGAAAAGGAGGAATCAAGGAAAGGAAGATCTCTCTGAGATGAATGAACCATCCTTTCTGCAGCTTAATGCAGAATCCCCATAGGCCTCTTACAACTAATGGCACAGCTTCTCATTTGGGTCAGTAACTAGCCATCATCAAAACACAGCAGTGGGGAGCTGGTGTCTCTTTTCACCAGAACTGGTATCTCCTGATAAGTTTTTGTCACTCCTTTCATAGCAGGGTGGTTGAAATGTCTTAATACCCTTCTGCTGGAGGAAGGTCAGTGAAATGCAGAGCATCAGTAAAGAGTCCAGTGAATTTCCAACAGAAAGTCTTGTGAATTGTCCCTCACCTTCAGGTCAAATCTGTCTGCACAGGATTATCTCTGCCTCACTCAGTGAAGGAGCCACAGGGAGCTGTGGAGAAGGGGAACATCTTCCTTGTGCACCAAAGCACTGCTACAATTTGATGTTTTCTACCAGTCTTCAATCATTTTTTTCCTTTCAAAAGCAAAGGGGAAAAAAAAGAATATAATCTACTTTAGAACAGAATTGCTTCTTTCTACATTACCTTCTCTTTGGGGTTTCTCTCACATGTTTATCTTTTTTGTTCCTTGCTGTATTCACCCAACAGCACAGACCAAGTGAAAACAAATTAATTTTAATGCCTTTTCTGGGAAAAATAAAAGTACTCCAGGAAAACCAATTTTGATAAAAGCTTTTTATTAAATGAAGATTGTTAATGACAACAACAGAAAGCAGTTGACAGCACTAAATTAACTGTGTCTTCTGACTACTCTGCAGATGATAGTGGTGGATGTACAGAGGACTGCATTAGTTGTACAGTTCAAAAGAGGAAGAAAGCAGGAGGGAAGCTAAAGCTGGGAAATACATGGAAAATACTGGTTTTGTGATAAAAAGAAAGGGATTCTGGTCTTTTTGTATTGAGATGGAGTTTTACTAGCAAACTTGAAATGAGTGGGGGGTTCAAATTCTAAACTGAGCAACCCAAAATTTCTAAAGAGGCTTAATTTTTTTTTTTTAAATACTGTTATTTTCTCTGACTGAATGCTGTTGTCTCCAGGCTTGTTAGTCCATTTGTCTGAGTCCAGCGTCAGGTCTTCCACTTCCAAGTTGTGTCAGTTTAGAATAGGGAAATTTAGAAAGAAGAGGAGACCAGGAAAGTTTGGCTAAAATCAGCATGATTTAGTGTCACTTGTATGTGAAGACATGTCTCTATTTCTGTCATACATGTTACTTCATCCTCTTCCTGGGACTGGTTTTACAGGCTATATTAAGTCTGGGCTGTCCAAAATCAGAACAGCCCTTAAAAATATCGATTCCTTATGTTTTCCATGTCTTTTATTACCTCATTCATTTTGATTTCACTGTCAGATTTCAATGAACATGTAGCCTATAAAAACACTCTTTCAGTGGCCAGAAAACAATACTGAGACCACAGCACTTGGCTGCACTGTGGGGTGCTCCAGACAACCCACACAGGGGGAAATGAGGCACTTCTGCAGCTGCAGGTCTGTGCTGGCCATCTACCACACAGATGCTTGGTGCAGAATTGCTGCAGCTGCCCACTGGCCCAGGAAGGCAAAACATGCATTTCTACAGCTCATGGCCCAGGATATTTTTCTCCTGATGATGCCATGGGGGATAGGAGAACAGAAAAGTTGTTAGGTCCAGTTGGGTCTCACTGGAGGGTTTCCTTAGCTGGAATGACCTTTCCACAGCCGATTGCTCCAGTTCAACCTGTCCTAATAAGGCATGTTTACAGATCAGTCACCTTGCTCAGATGTGCCATGGCCTTTGGGGAAGTGAGGCATTGGTCAAGGATGAGGGTGGGAGCTGCAGTACCCAGTTGGTGCTCCTCCCTGGCACAACCTGTGTGCTGGGGGCTGTGCAAGAGGCTGCTTTTCCTCCCCTTCTGTCCCCAGCCCATCACACCATCACAAACTCATCTGGAAACTTGATGGGAGAAGTTTGCTGTCTCACAGAACAAGCTCGGTGGGCATGTTTCACTTTACAGTGCCCATTTGAAGTGTTTTGAAGTTCCTACTCATCTGATACCCAGCTCTTTTACATAAGGTGTGAGCTTCCCAGGGGTATTTGCAATCCGCCTGACTTCCCTGTCATTGAAATTGAGGAGAATATGAGGGACTGCTTTCTTAAGTCCCTCACACTTCTGAAAGTGCACAGAAAAAGAAATATTCTGGGCCTGGTAGATACCTTTGAGTAGCCCCTGCTGCATATATTCAGTGAGATCTGCACTACAGAGTAGCTGTTCTGTTCCTCTCCACCCTCCTTATGTGGGCTGATTTGAGATGCAGGCACTAGTGAAAGGAACCTGACAGAAGAGCCTCTAATTTAATTCACAAGTGGAATGCAGATTTTTTTTCTTTTTTTCAATTAAACTATAGACACGCATTTAATACGGAATGCAGTGATGGCTGGGAAGTAGGAACAGGAAAGTAATATGAAAGTAGGAACCCGGTGCTCGGCAGCAGCGCTGTAACCACACGTCGAATTGCAGCTGAGCCCCCCCAAGCTGTGCCGTCACCTGCATCTCCCTCCCTCCACATAACACCTCTCTCAGGGTGAAGGCAAATCACTTGGGAGCTCGAAGCCCCCATGGCAGGGAGGCACAGTGTCTGTCCCACAGCCTGACAGGGCAGCTGCCCCCACACAGCCCCATGAAAGTCAGGGAAGTGCTGCTGTCCCTTCAGCTGCAGCACCCAGACCCCTGGTGACAATGTCAGGCACTGGGCAATGGGGAGTGGCACCCATGGGCACAATGAAGAAGGGAGGCAGATACTACTCTCCTGACTGTATTTAGTTTCCCTTCCTTTGGTCCTGACCTGTTTGGAGGTGAATAGGACTGAATCCATCCTGACCTTCCTCTCACACTGCCTTTCTGACAAAGCCGAGGGGTTTGGTTCAACACAAGTGTCAATACACCTTTCCTCCTTTCGAGCAGCGGTGTAATTTGCCAATGGCCTAACTCTCCATGCCCATTGTCAAAGGTCTCCCATGCAGCCAACGAGGCACCCCAAGGCACTATAAAAGCCCAGCCCTGGCTCTGTTCAGCCAGACTTACCAGTCTTCTTCTTCATGCCTAGGAAAATTCTGTCGTCGTTTCTCCAGATCTTGAGAGTTGCCTTGAGGATACGCCATGAGGCTGCATGACTGATCAATCCCTCCCTCTCTCCCATCCTCCATTTTCATTTAATCTTTTCAGCTGATGGATCAAACAACAACAACAAAAAAAAACCCAACAATTTTTAAAATTCCCATGGCAATAAATAGATAGAGAGATTACAGTAAATTACCAGAAACTACTATTGATCAAGGCAGGTTTAGAAGTATACTTGCTGTCTACAATCAAGCTTACAATACCGTTTCCCCTGCATTCAGCATCTATTTCAATTAAAATGAGAGGGGAGGAAATGCCACTTACTTTAAATAAAAAGCTTTCAAGCTATTCTTGCAAGCTGCTTTGAGGATCTAGGACAGATCAAAGCTGCTTTGAGAATTCATCCATTCTGCTTCAATATATGATAGCTCATTGTCCATAGGAAAAAATTAAGGCAGTATTAGATATCAAAGCAGCAAGTGCATTTTGGGTTTTCTAAGCAGTGGTCCCAAAACTAGTGAAGCCTGCCAGAATAATAACAGAGCAGTAATCCCTTCCATCACAGAGACCAAGACACTGGCAATTGCAGGCCCCACGTCAGAAATTGTTTCTTAATCAAGCTCTGTCTTCATGATAGTTCAGTCATCTGCATGGATCAAAAGTCTTGGTCAATACCAGCTTCTCAAAACTGTCTGAAATCAGTCAATTATGGATAAGTTAGGAATTGAGCTTTCCCCCAAACCTAATCCCTTTGCTGATTAGGATTTATTCTAACTTCCAGCCTAAAGGCATTCATGGGAAACAGATCCTTTTGATCCTTGTTTTGGCACTGTCCTTTGAATAACGTGTCTTTTTTGCTGTTGGAAGCCTCCTCGTTATGTAAATGCAGATAGCAATCACATCTCCTTTCAGCTTTTGGCCAAGTTTAGCAAACCAGACTTTTCGGCACACTGCTTATGTGATAGCTCATCTTCCTTCTGAACTCCCAGCTCTGCTTTTCTCTCTGCTTGCTCCAGCCCAAGTGTGTCTTCCTTGAGTAAAGGTATCTATGCACAATAGCCTGAAAGAACTCTCTCTCACCACGGTGCTGCACTGTTCCCATCACTCTCATCTCTGCTGTCGCTCTGCCATGTCTTCTCAATATTTCTTTCTCCTGTTTTTCTGCTTTCTCAGGTTCGTGCTTCCTCCTGCCTCCTCTCATTCCCACTTGTGCTGCTTTAGTTCTGCTTCCTTTCTTCACTGATGCTTTTCTCATTGAAGGCCAAAATAAGTGAGAAAAGTGCCAGGTCCTCCTTTCCAAACCTGTTGATTGAACATGCTGAAGAATAAGTGATCTGTGGGGAATAGGATTTATTGGGCTGTTAACTTGAATGGAGCCGTCTGGTTCAGCCTGTCAAGCTTCTGAGCACAATTTCTCCCTGCACGGCTCCACTGCTGCTTTTCCTCTCTCTAAATGTACTTTGAAGAGCTTTTGTACCAGTGTGTGAGGAGTATGGGTAAGACCTAATTTAGGGGATGGGAGAAGCAGACTTCACTATCTATCAGAGGTGTTTTCATGCCCTTAAAATGTATTTTTCAAGGCAACTTCTCCTGATGCTCCATGGCTATATTGCCTTCCATCCTTTAGAATTAGAGCTGCTGTCCTGATGGGGTTTTGTCTCTTTCTTTGGAGGCAACCTGTGTTAGCACAGAAAGAAGTGTCTTCACCTGAAGTTAATCTTGAACTTGTGATTAAAATCAATTCTTTCTGTGAAGAAGGTACCTATTTTACTATGTTTCTACCTTAAAGGGGCAAATCCAGATCTTGTCAATTAAAGGATAAAGAAGGTTTGAGTGAGAGATGAAACCCTTCTGAAATGCCAGGGCACAACATAGCTGGTCACTGGCACATTCCACACCATATTTGTCTTATGCTCTAGCAAGGTTAGTTGACAAATAAATAAATGAGTTGAGGTCCAATACTTAAGGGGATTTCAAGTGGTACAAAAACTACAGTGAAAGTTGAGGCTGTAACAACCTTGACAGCGTCCCTTTAAATTACACTTAATAAATACCAGGGAGCTGAAGTGTTCTGTGGTTGTGCATATATTTGTAACAAGCGGTTGCACAAATATTTGGCTCCTAACGATGAACTAAATGGTATGACATTTGCCAGGGAAAATTAATTACTTTAACGTGTGTTGTATAAAATATGAGATAATCATATAACCTATGTGTATGCTGTACAGTGTTGCTGAGTGACTAAGTTATTACCAAAGGAAATTTATGAGAAAAAAACAAGAAATAGTCAGAGATGCTGTAAATGTCAGGTTATGCTCAAGGGCTTTTTGCGGCTGAATAATTTTTATGTGGATGAGGAGGACGGGATCATGCTGTGAAAAATCAAGTTAGAATGAGTTAATCTTTGTATTTGCACATAATTTTATTGGTATTTAATCTAGCTGTGATGTTCCTGTTTCAAATTGTAGGGACAGTTCATAGTGAAGATGACAAGATCAAATCAGACTGAACTGAGTGATCCAGCGTGGTCTCAGCATCAAATTTTAAGCTGTCTGTGTTCAAGAAGAAAAGCTGCCTATTAAAGAAATGAGAAATAAAGTGATCCTGATAGTCAAGTCATGGCTGCTGGTTTGGGCAAAGTCTTACTGCCTAATTTATGTGACTTTTTGGAAAGGTGAAGTAATCTCCCTTAGAGGTCTTGCCTTCTCCGTGCAACTCTCATGTCTCACAGGCAGGGGAGGTTCAGCGACTGCCAGAGCTCTGCCCTCCTCTCCCACCAGGATGCTCTGCAGAGTCTGCAGGAGGCTGTGGAGAGGAGGAAGAAATGGAAGCAGTGAACTGGAGAAACATGAACTGGAGAGGGAAAAGCAGATACATACATTTCTTCTCAGACAAAGAGTGTACAGCGTGATAAACCTGATCTCTAAATAGCAGCAGGAAACAATGCAGTAAAAAATCATGTCCACTACATTCTTCTTATTTCCCCTAACTAAGAAACTCAGATAGACGAGAGTCTTTCTTGAGCAGATAGCAGAATAATTTAAACAAAACCAGGGGTGATTGGTTTGGAGGGACTTTAATTACTCCCATAGTTCTAAAGAACATGATAAACCAGAGCACGGCTTGCTCAGCAAGTGTCACTGGCATTTTGTCATACAGAAAGCGGCTTCCAGGTGATGATCCTGGAGTCCTGGAGTTCCTGCCATGGAAGAGGAACAGCTGGGGAGCGTGAAGGTGGAGAACAATGTTGGTTAGAGAGTTACAGGATTTGTAAGCCTCAGAGAAGGAAAGAAGGATAACAGCAACATGAAGGCACAGGACTTGAAGGCAGCAGACTTTAATGAACATAGAGCGTATTGGCAGGTAAATTCCTCCGGGAATCAAATCTGTGGAAGGAAAGAGCTCCAAAAGAGTTGATGGTTCATTAAATTTAAAAAAAGAATAAACAAAAGACAGTAGCAGCAGAATCACAAAACATCCCAGTATGTAGAGAGAATAGAAAATGCAGCAGGAGACATCTGTGAAATCACAAGCTCTTCAATGATCTCAAGTGCAAGAAGGGAGTGTACAGAATATAGAAACTAGGTCAAATATCTAAAAATGAATGTTAAAAAACCCTCAGCATGAGTGTACAGAGACAAAATCAGAAAGTCTAAAGCACAAAATAAAATACTTCTCCTATTCTTTCCTTATACTAATAATCACTTTAAGGGCATTTTTGATAACAACAAAAAAAGAAACCAAGGGAAGAATTACTCTATGGGTAGGAAAATTGGTAGGGAATGCTGAGAAGCTCATAAAGCTTCTTTTGTAAAGAAGACTAGAAGAGGACAAACATAGTACTTTTGTTAAAAGTAGGGGCAGGTAATTGTGGATCCAGGGAATTAGAAACAATCACTGTGCCTGTGATTCCTAAGAAAAGACTGATACAACCGATCAGGTGATTTATAATTCCGTGAAGTTTTTAAATGAAATGAGGCTTGATATGATTTACCTTTTTGCAAATCCACCACGTTTCCTTTTATGACAAGGAAACAGGTGCTGTAGGTACAAGAGAAACAATATGTGCCACACACAAGTGTGTGTGTTCTGGGGGCTAGGGGGAAACTGGACAGACCTACCACAAACACAGCTTTCAAACAGGTGAAATGGGAGATCCCCTCTGGTTCCCTCTGCCAGTGCTTCTCCAGGTGCCTACATTGGAGACTGTGGGGTCTATAATGGCTGTAAAATGCAGGGAGCACCTCAGCTGAAGGGAGCTGGGAGGGAGAGGTGAGTGGTAGATTGTGCTCTTGCAGCTGGGAGCAGTTGTGGCCCTTTTAAAAGAGGATGTGCAGTGAGAAGAGAAGGATGTAGGGAGCAGGATGTGGGCTGGTGTGGCTGTTTGCTGAGTAGCTTTGAGCATCCTGTGCTTCTGAGACAAATTGCAGGAAAAGGTGTGGCCACGGAGAAGACCCCAAAAGCCTTGCAGATAAGAGGAGGACAACCTTCACAGTACTGAGAGCATCTTGATGGGATTGTGCATCCCATATAGTTGTGCCAATGCCTTAAGGAGATCAGGAAATGTGGGGAAATTCTTTACCTATGTTTGTTGGCCACAGTGGATAAGACATGACAAAAAGTAATCCAGTTACACCAGAAAAATGCTCAGGCAATGAGGATGGTGAAGAAGAGCATCATACCCCTGGGCAGATTTCTGCCAGGTATGGCTCAGGTACAGCTGATCCACCCCAGGTTCAGTAGGATGTTGTGAATGAATGTGTGCATTGTCCTCTTTCAGCACTGTGTTTCACCCAGGATTATGGTGTATCTCTGCAGTAATGGCCTGCAGGAACCCCCCTGGAAAGGTGAGGGGATGGGTGGCCTTTCACTCCCAGTAATCTGGCTCACCATTTGCTCCCAGGTGCACATTCAGGCCTGTCCCTGTGGTCTCTTTTCCTCCTGCACAGCTGGTGACTGTATTCTCCCCCAGAAGTGGCTGAGGAGGTCACAAGGATCCATCCAGCAGGTGTGATATTTTGTCTCTGGGGTAGCTGGGCCAGACACCTCAGGGAGAAACACAGAAGGTGTGTGAGTGGGTAACAGGTAACCAGTGAATAAACTGCTCCTTGGTGGAGGAAGAATGCCAAATAAGAGAATCCAGCTCTTGCATGAAGAGGTTTAAGTCATAATCTGAAGTGCAGCTACCCAAGCCCTGGGGCTGCTTGTGTTTCAACCCCTCTATTGTAACTGCTGGCAGTTGTGCAGTGGATGACATTTTCTTTAATTCTGCAAGGCTGTCAAGGCAGTGAAGCTTCATCCCTTCATTCTGTGGAACATCCTTTCTCTCTTCTCATCCCCTGCCTTTCTGTGTTACTGATGGCTTTTGCTGTCTTACTATGAAAATGTCAGAAGTGCCACATCTGCCTGCACTTGGCTGCCTTGGCTTGTAGGATTCTGATTGCTCCCTGTGTAATTCAAATAGCTTCCTTAGTCTTCATCTGGTTTCATTTTTCCCAACTTCCCCAACAATTTTCATTACTCATGTCTTGATAGAGAAAGGGCGAACATTTGCCTCTTTTTTAATGGAGAAAGAGAGGTTATTCTGAAGGATGGTGGAGAACAGTAACCTCTTGTGAGAGCCTTGAAATATCTCCCAGGAGAGAGCCCGAGCTTGCTCTCGTCTGCAGAGAGGTCTGAGTAAGCTCCTTAAGCTAAATCAGCTCTTCTGAGCAGGTGTCTGCAGAGCATTAGGTTGACCACAACCAGATCCAGCGTTCCAGGGGAATCCCTAAACCTTTCTGGCACTGAAATGTCATAATACTGAGTCTATTTTCCACACCGTTCCGAACCCTCTTTGTGATTTGACCACTGTTTACACTGAGCTTCCAGATGAGTGTCCCAGCCTTCCCCTGATTTGCTGGCTGTGATTTGGGACCAAGCACTGTGCAGGGGGCTCCAGGTCAGTCTACCCACTGGACGTGATTTTGCATTAATGAGCACCAACACAGCTTTATTGTCCCACTGCCCGCACACTCAGACTGGACAAAACTTCTGGGAATTCTTTTCTCTCCATTGGCTCAGCCTAACCTGGATAACTTTGTGTCACCTTCAAATGTTGCTCCCCGACCTCCTTTGCAGATCACGAAGAGATACTGCAAATGCCACTCATTGTGTTATGCAACTCGTCAGCATATTAATATTAATCAGAATCTTAAAAAAGAAGACTGAGAAAATATTCTGCTTACAAAGACAGGAGATGCCAGGATTAAGGGTTCTTATGCAGTTGTGATCTAAATCCCTCTATACAGCACTACAGGTTTTAGTCCTGGCTATATAGTCTATTATTTAGAGGATCCCTTCTGGTTTAGGAGGCAGTGTAGATTCCAGACTAGATGGATTATTTTCTGACCAAGGGTGCAGCCCCTGGGTAAATGGACTGTCATTACATGGGCACAGAGGAAATGCAGCACCATTTCTGATCTGTGCTGGCTGCACAGACAAGATAAAAGGGACTTTGAGATGCAGAGAAAGATTCTCTCCTAAACACTTTTTTCCTCTGTTTTATGAAGAAGAGGGGAGAGAAGCTGTTACCTTAATTCAATACAACATTGCATCTAGAAAAAAGACTACTTAGTTACTAAGGAATTTATTTATATCCATGGGATAGGAATTTCACTGACTCCTATCAATAAGAGTCCAAATTGTTTAAATAAAATGGAAAGTGTCAGTGGCTTCTTGACATTTGTCAGTCCAGCTTGGGACAGCTGGTGAAGGGATCTAGAATCCACCTTCCCACACCTACAGGGAGGGCACAGAGGTGAGGCAGATGGGCTCTTCAGGGTTGCATGGCAGAGTGGAGAGGGAAAACAGGCACACATTGAAACAAGAGGCTCATACTGGACACAAGAGAAACTTGTTCCCCACAATCACAAGCCTGAAGTGGAGCAGGTTCCCCAGAGAAGCTGTGCAGGCTCCATCTTGAAAGTTTCCAAGTCCTGTCTTTCTCAAGCCATGAGCAACATGGTTTGATCTGAGAGCTCATCTCTGTCTGAGGCCCCCAAGTTCTCTTTCATTCCCTATCCTCTGTTCCAAGATTGCTTTAACACTCATTGGTGGCAGTGTATCTCCTACAGGTGGGATCACCTTGACTGCAGCTCTGCTCCTCAACACCCCTCTCTGCAGCTATTTCTTCCCCCAGAGAAAACAAATTATGCTCTGGCCAAGGGAACTTGGTGTTGTGTCACCTGTTGCAAGGTTGTCCATAGGTTCCAGGTGAGAAGTAACTCACCTAGAACAAGACATGGGACAAGCTGTGAAAGTGGGAAAACATGTCAGGATACATTTGAACCTTGTAAACTCAACACTGTGATTTCCTCATTTGTAAAACACAAAAATGTGCTTCTCCTTCTGTGTTATGGACCACATTGTGGGGCACATTTTGCAGGTCATCTGTGGAGGTAATTCCCTCATGTCAGTGCATTTGCAGTACTGAGTGTATAATGGAGCTGCTTATGTGAAAATAATGGAACTGATTACTGAAAAAGATGCCTTTGATTAGGGATATTATTAATTTACTTCATAGGTGCAATGACACAGCCCTGACACCAGTTTGGAATACATGGCATTAATCTAAAATTGACTGTATTTTCACACCTTGTTTTCCTTGACCAGCAGATGATCAAAAAAACCAAGAATCCATTCCTAAGACACTGTACATTTATGAAGTATTTTGCTTCACACAGGAAACATTCAGTGCTCAGGTGATTGCTGTGAGTCTCTTGACAAGAAGCAAGTGTGTAAATAGGGCAAAAGTGGCCTGGAGTGGTTTGTGCTGCCCGGCCATGGTGATGGGTTGGCATCTACACAGAGAATTCATAGGAGGTCCCAGCAACAATCCCCTTTTACCTCCTGTCTCCCCCACCAGTATTGCTTCATGCTAGAACCCCCTCAGAACTGGAAAAAGGAGAAGCTGGTTCCTCTGTAATTTCTATAATCAGGAAAGTAAGCATCCCAACTTTCTTCTTCCCTGGGGAGAGATCAACAGGCCTAAATTCACTTCTGCATCTGTAGCAGCTGGGAAAGGCTGAGCCTTCAACTGTGTCTATGCTGCTTTTTTTTCTGGATTCCTCACCCAGAAGTTTGGCAGATTCAATGAATTTTGCTTTGGGACAAAATCAGACTCACTGAAATGGTTAGAAACTTTATTAAATGTTAAACATGCAGCTGTATTAAAGAAATAAACTTAATTTAATTGTAAATAAGTGCCAAAATTCAATATAATCAGATTAATACAATGAACTATAACACATCCATTGAAACAGAATGATGCAATATCAACTGCATTTGCAGTTTGTGCTGATCTGGAGAGGAAAAGAAACTTACCTGGGAAAACAGTCATCAGAGTATTACTGGGAGGTTTTTCTGTTGTACGATTTTTTAAGAACAAGATCTATTTATTTGTCAATTGGAAATTGAATCAGTGAGACTCAATTAATGCATGACACTGTTCCCTTTGAGCACAAACATGACTCAGAAGCAGTTCACAAAGAAGACAAGCTCTTGCTTAGTTTAGCAACATGACCTGCTTAGTTCTCAAAGGGACCCATCAAACTGAAATTAGGCAGTTAAAAAAAATCTAAATAAATTCAGGAACTAACAGATCCTGGGATCCCTCTGCTGATTTATACAGCTTTGAAATCACACTTTCCTCTTTTTTTTGTTTTTTTTTGGTCAAGTTTCTCTCTTAGGTCAGAACATGAAGGTGACGGGAAGTTGTATAATCACAACTTTAGTCTGCACATCAAGTGACAAGACACACAGAGCATGATGTCAGCCCAGTCCCAAGAGAAAGGGGCTGTGTTCTGTCCTGTGCTGTGACTGACCACAGTTTTCCATGTTTCTGGTGCTTGGTCAGCTGTGGTGAGGATTGCTATGGTAATTTAAAGCACCAAGATTTTTACAGGACCAAGCTACCAGCAAGAGCTGAACATAGAATGTGTCTGCGTTTCCTATGACTTCGACTCGAAGTCCTGGGAAAGGGAAAGGCCATCATTCCATATGGAGTGTGGTCATTCTGGCCACTACACTTCTCTCAGCTGAGGCACTCTTTGGGGTGCAATGTTTGCTGTGCTTTGCTGCAGGTAGTTTACAGGAGGTTTGAGTAATTGGGATGATATTTGGAAAAATAACTCAGCCCCAGGCTCAGCAGTTTCATGTTTGGGAAGAAGATGAGTTGGGAGTTGTTTGTATGTTTTCAAGCATGAACTGTAGAGAGGCTGAGGTGAGACACTCTGCTGCAAACAAGCTGGATCTTAGGGCTATGATTTGGTTGTTTAAACAGAGATATCCTGCCCTGTATGAAACACCCTTCAGTGTCCAAGTCATCCGTATGTAGCTGGTAGAGGTGACACAAACCCCCATATGAATGGCTCAGCTACCCAGAGGTATCCAAAGGTTGCTGCACCCCTCGGTTCAGGCACATGAGTCCTGCCCTCTCTGTTGCCCTACCAGAGATGAGGTGGCACCCAGAGCTACAAAGTCTTGGTCAAGAAATAGTTTGCATGCAGGGATGGCACTTGTACTAAAGAGGTCCATCAGGTGAGCTTCTGGAAGCTTAGCAGGGCAAAAAGCCTGAAAGACTTCACTGAGCGTCTGTGAATCCCTCAGCAGGGAAAAGCTGCCTGAAAAGCCTCCCACTGCACTAGATTTGCACATTCCAAAGCCACAGGAATTCTCTGATGGAAGGGACACCCTCCCAATCCTTACTGCCTCGGGCACTGAGTGTTTGTGAACCATCAGTGCTGGATGGTTCCATAATCTTCTCTTTGAAAAGCTGAACAGAACATCTCTGGGTTATGTCTTCCAGTGCTGCATGATTAACATCACTAGGAAGTTTTCTCTATTCCTCGGCTAAATCTTCTTCAGTTTAATCAGATTTCCTTTTGTCCTTCTTTTGATGGACATGATGAGCAGTTGATGATAATCCTCTTTATAACAACCTTGTAACTACTGGAACACTAGGAGACAAATTTTCTGAGAACCTGATTTTGGCTTTAAAATAACTCTCCCAAATTATTTTACTTTCCTACCA
Organism: Hafferia zeledoni; assembly: GCA_035583235.1. Taxonomy (NCBI): domain Eukaryota; kingdom Metazoa; phylum Chordata; class Aves; order Passeriformes; family Thamnophilidae; genus Hafferia; species Hafferia zeledoni. Next base: position 113,390,668 of record JAWWEV010000001.1, read on the forward strand.
CTTGCCCATGAAACAGGCAGTTTTCATAAAAGAAAGAGACAGGAACGATCGTTTGATAACCATCTCTATCCCTCTGCAAACACAGGTTTTAGTCCTCTGAGAGGAGACCTGACAGACATTGAATTGATACTCTTATTTAACAGTGTCATGTTCAATCTGTAAATTCTTTTAGTGAGATAAAGGTTTGCAATTTTGTTGCAATAAAAACGTTTGGAGACTTTATCTGGCTGGTCCTGATTTTGTATCGAACTTGCAGTGGCTCAAGTCACAAGTTGCTGAGTCAAGGAAAGGTACATTAGGTAACCTGGGTAGTAACACAATAGGCTTCCTACTTCTTCTGGAGATTAGGAGAAGCAGTGCAGATAATCAACAATCCCCAAATACAATCATTTTAAAAGTCACCCAGGAGCTCTTTCTCATCCATGTAAGACCAGTGATGCCACTTCAGCTGCACGTGTGGCTCTGGGTGTGAACCTTGTGTTACACATGTCCACATCTCCTCCTCACTTCAGAAAACATCTTCTTGCATGAAACTCAATTTACTTTCTCTGAAAGATGGAAAGGAACAGGAACCCTCTCTAAAACCCACAGTCAGCTGGCATTGCTGCTGCCTGTCCATGAAAAGTACTGACAGCCTTTGAAAAGGAACTGTGGGTTCCTCATACCACCATTGCAGTTCAGATTATGGGGCTGGGGAGATCATAGACTCATAGAATGGATTGGGTTGGAAAAGACCTCCGAGATCATCAAGTCCAATCCTTGGTCCAACTCCAGTCCCTTTACCAGATCATGGC
>JAWWEV010000001.1:113429741-113446987 GCA_035583235.1 Hafferia zeledoni
CTGAGTGCCATGATCTGGTAAAGGGACTGGAGTTGGCCCAAGGGTTGGACTTGATGATCTCAGAGGTCTTTTCCCACCCAATCCATTCTATGATTCTATGATGCTGTGATTCTAAAGGACCACCTTATGCAAACACTGTTTAACACATAAACTCATCCTTCTCACTTCTGCATATTAATTTATGCTGACATCAGAAGAATTTGAATAACATTTCTTAAAATCTCTTTAAATTCTTAACTCACACTGAGATTCCTGGGTGGTGCTGAGCTCTGTGTCCTGCACTCAGCTGTGATCAAAGTTGCTCAAGCAATAACAATATTTAAACATGGAATGGGAGTGCTCCAATGGAATGGATCCCATGACCAGCCCCTCTGATCAGGCCAAAACACCTTCTGGCCTGGGGTCACATGGACATTTGGAACTGCTCAACCATAAAGAGAAACAGGAGGAATTCTTTAAGAAAGTAGTAAAATTAGAAAGCCAAAATGTTTCTGCTCTTCAGGTGAAAAAAATTAAACCAGGCAGCAAAGAAGAGTTAGAGGAGCAGGAAAGGTGATGTAACAGGAGCGTGATGTGATCCAGGGAGGCAGGTGCATCCAAGGGCTTCAGCTGGGCACTTTGGAATGGTCCATTATGCAAACTGGCACCATGTAAACCAGGAGAGAGGCAAGGACCTGTGAACACCTGCTCTGAGCTGGAAGATTTCTGCAGCTTCTTATTCATTATTGCAGAAGATACACAGTTGGTTTTCTAAATATAGAAAACATACTACAAAGCACTCTCAATTACTTGGGTATAAACAGGGGCAAGTCTGCTGCACGTTTTAGTGCAAATGTTGTTTACAGCATCATTCCCTGCACTGATTTTCACAGTTACACAACATGTTACTGTTCCAGAGAGTCGATAGGACTTTGGAAGTGTAAATGAGGAAAGGTCTCAATCACAGCAACCAATTAAACAACCACAGGCAATTACTGTGAAATCAGAAAAAAAGTTTATTTATACTCAAATAAAACTGGGCATTTTTATTATGATAGTCAAAGAAAGTGCAAATAGATCCTTTCAAAGACAGGGGTAATAATTACTGATTACACTGTAGTTATGCTGGTTATGTCTGAAGTATCAAACACAATTCTGTAAGGTCTTAAGCCCTGTTTTACAGCAGCTTTTGATTGATCTTGCTACTGTAAAACATTCTGGTTTCTAAGTTACCAAATACCACATTTTTTTTTCTGTTAACTTTCATTTATTTTTATTTGGGAAATAAACATATTTTGGAGCACTGTGGGCATTATATCAATTTCTTTCATAGTGAGCCCAGAGTAACCTCTACACTAATGACATCTGAATTAAGAACAACAGAGCAAAAGATTTTTCACTCACAACCTCCCAGCAGACAAGCAGATCAATAATCCAGAATTATTTGACTCTTTCATAATTCTCCATATAAAATAACTACTTTATGCTTGATGTAAGAGTAAGATGAGTAATCCTGGCTGTTGTGGAAAGCAGCTGTTTGCTAAACCCATCTTCAACTCACTGCAAATGAAAATGTCATCTGTAAAGGTCTCTCATTTTTTTTAGGAAAATTCATCACAGTGATTAGGCACCTCCTGAAGCAAGACGTTATCGACTCCTGGTTTGGAAGAGTTAATTCACTGTGCTGCAAACTGATGTGAAACAGAGGAATTGCAGGGAGAGAAAGTTTTAGCTTTCATACAAAAAATGAGCAGAGTGAAACAGAGAGACATCAAAAGGAGCTTTTTATAGAACACACTCTGTAAAGCTGAATGTCAGAATCAGTTAGGTTGGAAAAGACCTCTGAGATCATCAAGTCCAACCTGTGACCCAACACCACCATGTCAACCAGACCATGGCACTGAGAGCCATGTCCAGGCTGTCCTCAAACACCTCCAGGGACGGTGACTCCGCCACCTCTCTGGGCAACCTATTCCAATGTCTAATCACCCTTTCTGCAAAGAAATTCTTCCTGATGTTCAATCTAAACCTCCCCTGGCACACTTTAGGACCATGTCCTCTTATCCTGCCACTGGTTGCCCAGGAGAAGAGGCTGAACCCACCTGGCTACAACCTCTTTCAGGGAGTTGTGGAGTGTTATAAGGTCTCCCCTGAGTCTCCTTTTCTCCAGGCTGAACAACCCCAGCTCCCTCAGCTGCCCCTTGCAGGATTTGTGCTCCACACCCTTCCCCAGCTCCATTGCCCTTCTCTGGACTTGCTCCAGCACCTCAATGTCCTTCCTGAACTGAGTGGCCCAGAAATGGACACAACACTGGAGGTGTGGCCTCACCAGTGCCCAGCACAGGGGGACAGTCAGTGCCAGGTCCTGCTGGCCACACCCACACAGGCCAGGGTGTCACTGGCCTTCCTGGCCCCCTGGGCACACTCTGGCTCATGTTCAGCTCTGCTCTCCCTGTTCCCTCCCACCACTCTGCTCAGCAGGAACACTGACCCATGACCAGGCTGATGTGTTGCTTGGGCCCTTCTTACAACACCTCCAACTGTGCTGCCACCTCCACAGCACCAAAACCACGTCAGATGCTCCTCATGAGCCCTGTTATTTGCTTTCCTTCCAGTAAATCTCCACGCACATCTTTATACAGGGGTAGGGCTGTATCCCAGAGCCCCTGAGGTAACAAACAGAAGGCAGTTCTGTTTGGAACAATGCCTAATTAAAAGTGCTGCCACTTCTTCCTGTAGGTAAAGGGATAATCTTGGCCTCCAGACACTTCTTTTTTTCTGGCAGAGTTGGATTTCCAGACTGAAAATCTTGTAGTCAATCTCTCCATATGTACAGCCTTTAAGGAGAACTGAAATAGATGGCAGAACTGAAAAATAAGACTGACACAGTAAATCACAATGATTTATGAGCATTTAGGGATATGGGAAAATTTACTTGTTCCCATTTATTCAAAAATAAACACATTACTTATTTATAGTCTTCATTCTCATGCAGCATAGAGCACTTTGGGGTTGTCTTGCCAAATTGAAGTCATTGGATTTTACCAATTATAGGGTCAAATTCCTGCATCCCTTGCATGCATGTATATGCAGTTTCAGATGGATTTGGTACAGATCTTAGATATTAAAAACATATTCTATTAGTCATCCTAATACATCCAACCAATACAGAATTAATCACCCATTTTTCTATGTCTTTTCCTATCTGGTTTAAATGTTCAGAGGAATGATTAATGCTGCCATGTCGACATCAGTAGCTAAATGTTTGCTAATAATTAGCCAGAGTCTTGTATTTTTAAATTTCATCTATTTTCTTTCATTTTATTTAATGAGTTGCACTTTAGTTCCCTTCCAGCTGCTGTAGGGCTCCTTCAGCTTATGTAGTTCCATTGTATATCAATCCTGAATATTTTAAACCTGTTTTAGAAGTACACACAAGCATGTGGCAAATTTTGGGAATGGGACAACCAGGAAGCACAATAAACACTGTCAATATTCCCATTTTTTGCTGATAATTTTAGCCTCTGGAACTGTAAATACATAATGCCAAACCTTGGGATCCAAACCTTAGGGAGCTCACTGACTCCACCCCACTCCTCGAGAGATTGCTAATTAGGATAATCAGCAACAATTTCATGTTTGGGTGTGTTTTTTTAACATCATGCTGTTTAACTCGTAACTTTTAATCTCCCTGCCAGTTTTCCGTTCTTTTATAAATTCCCTGGTTATTTTTCTGCTAACAAGATGAAACTGAAATGGGTATTTCAAATGTGATTGCAGAAGTTGGCCGGGAGGATTACAATTTGTTGGTTTCAGTCTGCATTATTTCATTCCTTTCTGGTGTTTGCATGTCAGAATTCATGTTAATTGATAATGATCAGCTTCCTTCCTTTTTTTCTAAATGACTTATCAGTTTCCTCCTTTTGAAATAATTACAAAACTAGCTGGGCAAAGGGCACACGGCTGGGAAGACAACATTCTATCCCAAATTATTTATCAATTAAACAAATTAGTCTGAACTACAAAAGTCCACAGAAAGTGTGCAGGAAGATAGTCAGACTTAAAAAAAAAAAAAACAGCAAAAGAACATTTCAACTACCAGAAAAACCCCCACAAACCTTGGACAGAAATATAATTTGGGATTACAGACACCTACTGTAAAACACCACAGTGTTTTAATAAAAACGGATGAAAACAATAAGGACTTTATTAAAATTCTTGAGATAAAGAAGTTTCAGGAGCATCAGAATCCTGAGTCTGACCTTCACTCTGCAAAGTCTGTTTTGTATCACTTAGCTGAGAATGAAGAATGAATTTACTCTGTTTTAATTAAATAATCCACAGGCATTTAGAACCATTATTAATTTATGTTTGGCTGAAAGTAACAGGGAAATTTCAAAGCCTATGAAAACAAATTAAGGTTATAAAGTTCATATATTTGCATGATTACTTTGATTTATGGGAATAAACCCAGCATTTTTCCCCCGGTCACAACATTAGGAAGCCACTTACCTATTGCACAGTTCATTAATTGTTTTCTTTTATTTGGCATTTGATATTGCAAAAATGGATGTGGCATAAAAAGTAACAAGACACATGAACAGAAATGCCAGATATTTTACTGGATGTAGCTGCAAAAGAACAAGAAATGTCACAGAATCACAGACTATTCTGAGTTGAAAGGGACCCAAAAGGATCATCAAGTCCAACTCTTAAATCAATGGCCCACACAGGGGATTAAATCCATGACCTTGGCATTGTTACAACCAAGTTTTAACCAACTGACCTAATCTCAAATAATTTTATAGAGGATCCTATGAGTGTGTATTTAAAGGTTTGACAGTAATCAAAAAATGGATAAAATGTTAAAAGAATCTGCATCATTGACTAATAATAGAAGTGCTTGGGGGTTTAAAGTTACTTTCATGTCCTGCACTTTGTGATGCACTAATGTTAGGCCTGTTGAATCTTCTGCCCTGCTTGAACCTTCTGTGCTGCAATGCTCATCTAAAGAGCATCCAGTCAGGTAACAACTACTTCTAGTTCATTTTAGTTTTTCTATATCCTGCTCAGCCTTTTATTCCTTAAACACAATTTGCTTTAGCCTTTTCCAGCTGCATTTGTATTGGGAAGATTTAATAATGGGTCTTTACATCTTCTCCACAAGACTTGTCCTGTTTTGGCTTTCATGGAATAGAACACCTTACCAGTAGTGCATTTTGTGTTCTCATCATGCTGTGTTTGAAGCTCATGGATGCTGATTCACACCTTGGGACCTGCACTATGGGAACAGATGATACAGTAAATCCTCTGTCCTCTGACAGTTCATTCCTGATCCCACTGAAGTTGGTGGAAAATCCTTCACTGATTTGAGTACAAGCAGAATTTGTCTCTGACCAAAACATAATTAATATGGGGGGGGGGGGAAATTCCAAATAACTTAAATGCACAAAACACCATGTCAGTTTTGACACATCCTTCTAATGCACAGATAGGCCACTAAGGTCACTAATAAAACATTTAACCTCTCAGTACACCCTATTTGAGAAAAACAACAGTACCACCTGAACATGGGAAGTTCTGCCTGCTGGCTGTGCTGCAGAAGTGCAAATGTCATTTATCACTTCATTAGCAATGTAGAGGAACAGGATATTTCCCAATGACTGGTGTTCATACATTGCCTTACTTGTCATGTCCCAAATGCGCAGTCCCCAAATATTTTTGTTTACAAGCTGCCACATGGAGAAGCCAACTGGCATGTTGTTTAGAGACTGATTTCTGACACGTGCTTTGTATACAGAAAAACCTGATGGATGAAATGTGAGATAGAAACTTCTCAGGTTTTTCCAATATGTACAAAAATAACTGACAGCACATAAATCACAACAACATCCACAATACATTCCAAAAAGCTTAGACAGCTTATGCTGTGATTTTGCAAAAGTATTAGTTTTTTTAGTTGAATTGGACTCAAATTTCTTATTATATTAATTTATGCACTATATTTTAATATGCTGGATGCTCTATTGACAAAAAAGGCTGATAATCCAAGCCTGATGCAGTAAGATTGTGAGTGAAATATAACAGTGAGAAGAGAACGGAAGGTAAATGCTACAGCCCTTCAATCCATAACTCAGAAATCATATGTGCATCTTGTCAGCTGGGATGAAATATTTTAAAATAAATTAAACATGGGCTAATACAGTGGCCAAAGTTTGGGCAACTTGTTCTCAATTGACCTTGTAGAGCTATGCTAATTTACATTAGAAATGGCAAAGAATTTTTAATAAAGACAAAATTACCGTTATTCTGTATGGAATAGCTTAAACCCTTTAAGTAGGATATTTTCTCAAGTTAAAAAGTTCCAAGAAGAAGTATCAAAAGTTTTTTTCCCTCTTTGTTTTGCTCTTGCTTTATTCTTTCCTTTCCTCCTTTCACTCTCAGCCTTTTATTTCCCCCTCTTTTGATTTGCTTCAGAAAGAAAATAATGCAGAAAAACAAATAAGGAGGATAAACAAAGATGAATATGGAAAGAGTTGATAATTTTATAGTTTCACTGAAGATAAATGAAAATGACAAAACACGGAAGTTCCCACAATTATCTGTTGTTTTGCCACTAAAAATGGCAGCAGAGTAGAAGGTTGATGTAGATTAGGTAAGGTCTAACAACTTAAGACATTGTCTTATACATTTTATTTTGCAATTTCTAGAAGTGACTCAGAACACATGAAACTCAGAGTGAAATTCATCAGCTGAATCGAATGGCTTAGTCTGTCTGAAAAGGGAAAACATCTCCTGCATCAGGGGGGAACACAGGAAAAAAGCCTCTGGAAGCAGCAGCCTGACGGAGCCCTGTGAGTGGCATTAACCACCAAGGAAAGGTGAGTGCCAATGAGACTTGGCTGAGTAATTAGACAGGGACAGCCTTAAGAAAAATTGGAAAGCTGAGATTGCCCATGTTGCAAACACATTTCTTTAAGTGCTGAATCATCTTTAAAGCTGCCAGTCTTCCTCCATGACCTGGTCTTGCTTGTCCTGCAAAATCATGGCTTTTATTGCCATCACTGCCAACAGCAATAAGCAGGATAAAAAATTTACTATTTTTAAATAACACAATAAAAAGCATGAAAAACTGCTTATTTTCTTTTCAAGAAATTACAGTTATAACTTAAATTTTATGTGTAAATCAGTATTGGACACAAATTATGCCAGATGAAAGACACACACACAGTGTAGCCTCAGAGTGACACCACCCAAGAGCAGAAGCCGACAAGATCTGAGCCCCTGGGGGAGGATCAGCACCATCACTACACACAGTGCTCCAGCACTGCCCTACAGAAACATGACCAATTTTTAACAAAGAAAACTGAAGTAGAATTGGAAGAAGTAAAAGTGACTGCTGTGAAAGCTCTGCAGAGCAGTGACTGCATCGTGCCAGCAAAGCCCAAAGACAGTGCTGTTGTCCCAGGCACAGTCACACAGTGCTGAGAATTTCCCTGGCTTTTAGAGACTATTCCAAGTAAAGCATGAGCCCATGAGCCTGTCCCCCATGAGCCTGTTCTGTAAGGACCATGACCCTGAGCACTTCTCTTTTCTCCATGCATTACATCTCTCTGCATGGAGCTCCTAATGCTTCCTGAAAGCCTGTGACCATCCTGCTCTTTGCAGGTACGTGCTCCTCACTGATGATTCCTGGCAAGTGCTTCTTTTCCTGTGTTTTTGTCACAAGAGGATAACCCATGCTCTGAAGCCAACTACTCTGCCTGCAAAAATGCTAAGCAGTTTTCTAGCAGCCAGTAGGACATTTCACTGCAGTAAATGCATATTTTTCCCAATAAATTACTTGGGAAATTAACAGTTCTCTCCCTGAATGATATATATATATGTTGCTGACAGATTATCTGACAGCCTAGATGTCAAAATATTTTTTTCAGTGTGTACTTGCAAATGTTAAAAGTGACTGTCAGGATTTTGAGCTTGGATGAAGTTCATATAATTTCAGAAAACAAACGGATTTTTACATATTATATTCAGCTGCTCTGTTATTGAAGTATAGATTGAAATCAAGTGCGTGCAAAAACCCACATGAAAAACATTGGCATTATCTGCCTTTTTCTAAGCTGAAAGTTTCCATTAAAAAGTGAGGTTATCTATGGATAGACTGAACAGTGGACTATGGACAGGTCAAGTGGCAATGAAATATCTGTTGTAAGGGATGACACAAGTTTTCCCTCTGCTTAGAAAAATGGCAGAACATGCTTTGCATCAGTTTTACAGTGTGACAAGTAGCCTGGAAACAACATACTTGTGGAGCACACACATTTACCCTAAAATGAGCAACCCATTTGAATTAGAAGTCTAAAGGCTGAGCAGAGAACTGTGCAGTGATTTCCATTACAAGGCTGTGGAGGATGGCCAAGTAAGGACAAAAAGAACAAAAGCCAACTGGGAGTGTGTAAACAGGTTTAGCTGAAAAGTTATTTTTACAATATTGTTACTGATGTGAAAAAATACACAATGAAACCTTTAGGCATCAGTCTGGGATAGAGGCTGCTGATCACCTCTGCTCCCACCTGTTTCTCATATGTACAGGAATTAAAATCTGCCCCGATAACCTGCTGGAGGACAACTCTACCCAGACTTTCTTTAAAGGTAAAAAGAGTTGTTTTGTTAAAAGATTGTACCCCAGACCAGCACATGCAAAATCTTATGAAAGCAAAAGGTGGTGTTGACAGAAAGACTTTGAGAAACTTCTCGAATTGTACCTGCCCTGCTTCTCCCTGCATCAACCTACAGGCAATTCTCATCATTTCCTCAGGAATTTGGGACTGTGCCACACCAGCAGTACCCAAACGTGCTGCTATGGCAAATTCACCTCTGTGCTGGGATGACTCCCCTGGTACTTCAGAGGTTTGTCTGTTCATGTGCCACAGATTCAGCTGGATGAGAACTGTGAACACAAATTGTGTGGCATGATGAGGACAACCAGGAAGGGCAATGCTCAGAGCACACTGGTGTTGTGAGAACTACTCATGCAGGTGATTGTTATTCCCTGGCTGCATCACAGGCCATGGGGTGGCTGGGAGGGGGCCAAATGAAGTGCTCTGCTAGGTCTCAATCTCCTCCTGAGGAAAGAGTAATGGATTTTCCTGAAAAGAAGTCAGGAAAAAATATTACAGGAAGCCTTTAATGATCTGCTTACGAGATAAGACAAAACATTGCTGGGTATCTCTTTATGACTAAATATCTTTTGTAATTGTTGGACGCTGTCCTAATTAGCTCTGATACATCAGAGGACTGCTTTGTGAGCTGTTTGGTTAAGACACGTTGTTCTGTTCTGCTTCCTTTCAGATGTTCCATGGATAACATTTTTAGGCTTACCTTTTTGTTCATTCATCACAGTATTTCTGAGCTAGTGGGACATCACACACATGCTTTTAATTTGATTCACTCACTGAATAAACAGCCAAACTTTAAAAATGAGATTTATGTTATTCTATTTCAGCACCTGTGCATCCACTGATTGCTTGAAAGTAGTACCTGGTTCATTAAAGCATTCGTGTATTTGAATCTGCATCTCCCTTTTTTGGTAACACTTTTAAAGCATCCAGAATTTTACTGTAAGTTGCCCAACAAATTAGATTAACAAACAAATAAATAATTAAATAGGTGAGCTAATTAACTAATTTATTCTAATCTTTTCAGGTTCTGTATCTTCACTAGGAAGTCCAAAATACAGATCATATTCTCACCTTGAACTTCTCGGTTCTTTGCAGTTAATACCAAGATCCAAAATGGTATCTCTTGTACCTTTCACAGCAAGTAGTTATTTATAGAACCTGGTGGTTTAGATTAAGCAAAACAGATGAAATTGGGGGATGCAGTTACACCAAGTTCTGAGGATAAAGGTGAGAAGGAGTTGTACTTCCTGGAGGAATTAAAACAGAACCCACCACACATCAGAGCTCATGGCAAGCCAGGTGATGGATTTTGACAGGACCTGAACGCTGCTATGACCCAAGGTAATGAGCTGCATGTTCTTTAGACAAGGTTTGTGTACCTTTGAGCAGAAAAAGATGTTATGAAGTTGAAAACAGCCAGTAAAGCCATGGAGCATTTTTCTAGAAAACATTTCTAACTTTGAACAGAAACTCCTCTGGTTTTCTTCTGTATCTCAGCTCTTTCTACACAGGAATATGGCTCTGTGGACTCAGTGAAGAAATATGTTTGCCTGTGAAGAAACAAGTTCAATCAATTTAATTTACTAAAGAAACCTGTCTGCAAGACCATGTAACTGTTTACATCAAAAGAAAACAATGATTTAGAAAAATAATCAGAAATTTCCATAAAGCAGGACTTCATTTATCTCTGAAATAAAATTTAACCAATTTCCACACATTGCAACAAATAAGCCTGTACACTTCCATTTCCTCAATACATGCTTGGTTTCATTAAATTTCACTGAGCTAAATCTTATGTGTTCCTCATCAATATATATTTGGCCAATCTGCAGAATCTGAAATACTCTCCCTGATGTAATTTCACGAGTTACACTGAAGTCATTAGCTCATATTATTCTTCCATTTTAAATACCCCCAGGCATGATTCTAATTTCTAGTACAACAGTAAAGATTGTAATACAAACAATTACATGTTCATGGGGAAAAACTTTCTGAATGTTAATGCACAGCAGGAATCCTGGTGCACGTATTGAGGCTGCAAAGCAAGGAGATAGTAGTTAAAAGTTTAATTTTTAACCTTTAATCCTCATGGTCTTTATTGTTTATTTATCATTACTTTAAACACTTTCCTGAATTGACATCTATGATTCCTACACATCCGAATAAGCATAATGGAAACGTTTCAAAGCTGGGCTTTAGAGGGAGTGGTTAGTTCAGGAAGATAATTTTTGTACTTCTAAACTTAAGAATTAATCTGTAAGACACAAGTTCTTTCCTAAAAGGTTCTGCAAATAATATGATTTGTAAAACACAGCACACAAAAAAGAAAGGAAAAAACCTGCTAAAAGTTTGCTTTAGAATAAGTGTGTGTGGAATATTTTCCTGTATAATCTACCAATTTTATCATTTGGTAGATGCTGTTTCTTTTTTAGCCTTGCCAGCTGTGCAGAACTTGCTCATTTTTGACCATGCTCTAGTAGAAAAGAAACGTGTACACAGGTAACCCAGCAAGTGTTATTTCTCCTTGTGTGTGGATCAGGGTTTTGATTCCCAGTAACAGCTGCTCCATCAGGACAGGAGGAACACAAAAAGGGAGATTGTGATGAAGACCAACAGCAATTTGTCCAACTCTACCAACTTCAATCTGACTAACTGGCAAGCAAATTAACAATTTCTCAGAGGCAGTAAAGAGTTGCTAGCAGGTAATTTCTATGGCTCATAAGCTTTTGTAGGTTCCAGGGTTTTGTAATTTTCAACTTGGTCTTTATTACTGTGATAGCAATCTGCAATCAACCTCACAAGATGCAATCACCTCACTGTGCTGGGCAGGAGTCCCCCAGCTCTGAAGCACTGCTAGGAATGGGCTGCACAGCCTTACAAAGGAATCTCAGGACTCTTCACAGCAGCTGTCAGCAGTGATGCAAAATTTATTAGCATGACAAATTCAATTGAATTCCATATGCTACTCAATAATACAACCACTGTATCATCCATTCTGGCATTTAATTTCGTATTAAAATGATGTTATCCTTAAGTATTTTTCAGTGTGCCACACAATATTTGTATGGGAATAATGACCATAGAAGTCATCTGGAAGTGGTTCTTGGCTTCTATTTGGAAGTTTGTGGGGATTTATTTGTTATGTTTTGTTTTTTGTTTTTTGTTTGGGTTTTTTTTTGGTTTGGTTGCTTTTTTGTTTTGGGAGGTTTTGTTGTTTTTTTTTCCAGGGGGCTGGTGTTTTTGTTTTTATCCAGGATCATTTCAATGACTTTGGCTCAGTTTCAGCATGGCATTGTAACAGTTAATGAGCGTTAATGAGGGATGGCACAGTGTTGGTGACAGTGGCTGGGAAGGGACTGTCAGAAGCCAGGGCTGCACATAACCCCTTCCTGAGGCAACCCTCATTTTGGTTACCCAGCTGCGTAATTTTTGATGAAGTGCTGACACAGTCATTTGTTTGGTTAAGACTGAGGAAAAAACCCAAAAACCATGTGATCATTTCTGCTTTTTGCCAGACACTTTGTCATTTTAACAGAACATTCATGTTCTACACAACGAGTGGAAAACTACGACTGTGACAGAAAGAAGAGCTGGAGTGACTGGTCAGGAATTCAGCCTCAGAAAAGGTTGTCCAGCCAGAGGCCAAATCCACCTCCAGCCTTGGCTTCTCCTCTCCTCATCTCTTTGTTCCCTGAATCACAGGATGGGCCAGGCTGGAAGGGACCACAACGGGTCATCTGTCCCACCTCCCTGCTCCAGCAGGGACATCCCAGAGCACAGGATTGTCCAGATTGCTCTGGAATATCCCCAGTGAGGGAGACTCCACACCCTCTCTGGGCAACCCCTCAAGTCACAGGAAAGATCTTCCTGACGTTCAGGTGGAACTTTCCTGGGCTTCAGTTTCTTCCCATTGCCTCTGGCACCACCAACTGCTGACAGGATCTCTGTTTCTTACTCAACCCACCCACCCATGGCAGGGTTTGAAACCAAACCCCTCCCCCTGGGAGACAAACTGCAATCCCACTTCTGTATCCCGTGCATCTTTTGCAGACCAATGACACACAGCACTTACATTGCAAGATTAATAACCCCGAATAGACTTGAAAAAATCAGTTGATTCATAAGAAGCTTAACAGTAGCTACGTAAGAGTTGTACTTCTCTAAGGATACATATTGTATTTGGGTATGTTTTCAGACATAAGTGGAAAGAGTGCAGGGTGTCTCCCTTAAAACAGGTTGATGTACAGAAACCAGGAAGAACACTGACTTTGCAATAAAACCTGTGTATTGTCCAATTTCCTGAATGAAGTTCTGATAAACATTCAAACTTTCCAAACTGACCTGAAATGATCCATTATAAAATTGGACTTGATCTTTACTGAGCAGAAAATCTCTTCAGAAGGTATTCCAGAACCTGCAGGTTTGGGTCCTTGGCATGGTGGGGTTACTCATTAGAAATGTGCCTGCACTGAGGGGATATATAATAAAAACAAACCAAATCACCTACTGAAAAAACCAACCAAACAAAAAACCTGACATGATTGACAGTAGTATTTAAACTTTAAAATAACACATTTGTCCTCTTTTTTTCTACAGGGAACAGCTGTAACCCGAGCAGGACCAATGTGAACTGCTCAAGATTATGCTCCAGGCACTTTGTATAGACTACCCTTGGGAAGAAGAAATGTATCCAAGTACTTTCAAAACTTTTGATGTCTCTAAAGTAGAGCCAATTGCATTGGTAGTTTCATGGTTTCTCTATTAACTTGGATGTGTAGGCCTGTGAATTCAACAGGGGATGTGGATTTTTTGACTGAGAGGAATATTAGAGGGACTTTGTTGTCATTGATACTATGAAGCCACTGGACAAGCACTTTGTTTCGTGAAGATTTAAAGGCACGACTTAGTCAAATTTTGTGTATTCACTGCTGGCAGAAAAAGCACCAATTTAAGCACATCAAGGCCCTAGAAAACCTTGTCCATTCTCGGCGAAGCCTCCCTTTGCTACCCCTTCTCCCAAGAGCACTTTGTCCCATTGAGACCAATGGCAATTTCCTTCCTCTCACTTGGCTTTGTTTGGGATTATATCCATGGAAAGAAACAGGGTTTTAACTTTCCTCACAGGAGTAAACCACCACAGGGCTGGTTACAGACAAAAAACCAACCCAAACCACCACTACAGACCAGCTCACAGACTGACTTCAGTAGTACTGAGTATAATTATATAAATACACAACTGCAAACATTCAAATAGAAACCAAACCTTACTTTGAGAAACGTTAAGATGGGAAATTCTCCCAAAAATTCCCAGGGATCTCCTGTTTCGCAGGTTCCCAAGGGAAGTGCAGCTGATGGGTGGTAGAAGCAAGGGAAAATGTGTCCTTAAGGACAGGAGTGGATTTTGGTTTTATAATGTCAAGCTGATGGTAGAAAATACTTGTCTTCCTCACAACATCCTGATGTTCTCAGCTCTGTGACCCAACTCTTATTGACATGTTGGAGACACAGCAGAGCACAAACCACTAGAGAAGTTCTAAACATAATGTACCTCTTGATAATAGCAATTTTATGAAAAAAAACCAAAAAACCCCAAACCCAAAACAAAACAACCCCCCCACCAAATTTCAGTTTGGTGTTTTGTTTATCTTCCAGTTACATATGACGAACACATTTACACGCTGTAGGTACAACCCTGTCCTGTCTTCATTGCGTCCTAAGCATCAAATTAACAGATGCCACCTCATTTTGGGAACATTCAAAAATGTAGGAAAAGAAATAAAGGGTGAGTTGCATGTCCATGATTTAAGCATCATGTATTATTTTATTTGAAATGCCCCCCGACTCACCCACTGCTCAAAGGGACTCCTGAACTGTGTTTGGAGGATGGAGAACTGTCCTTGTCTGTGTTTAATAAGATGGAGCTTCTCCAGCCACTGCCTTAACTCTGACAAACCTCAGGTCCCAAAGGCACTTCTGCACTTGCAGCTTTGAAACTCTCACCTGTGCACAATTACAAGATTTAATATCCACCACTACTTGAGCAAAGTACCCGATTTTAAAAGCGGCTGCACAGGCAGATGTAGGAAATGGACAGGAGAGATGACAACCAAAATAGTTTCTCAGATTGGTAATTTAAGATTTTATCCTTTTAGACATCCACAAGAATGTTAACAAAAGGCAACATATACAACAGCTGAGGCCTTTAAAATAAATAATTCTCAGTTATTTTCCTGAAAAGATTTTTTCTGACACTACTAAATTAAATCCAGTAAGAGAACATGGCACTCTCTGCTCTAGAAAACCAAAAATATCAGATAATAATGTATTTTGGATAATACTGTCCCAGGATTTACAGAAGTTAACAAGGTACCCATTCACCCAGTTTGCTGAGCATCACGAACAGCTCTTTTCAAATGCTTGCACAAAAATCCTTTGCTCAGAGCTGCTTCAGAAATGTGATTTACTTGGTTTTACTACTGGCCACAAAACCAGTTGGTTACAAAGGTATCAGCCCAGGTCATGTTAAGTCATGGTTAAGTTTTTTCCCTCCTTGACAGCATTGCCCAAGTTCTATAAAGTTACAATTGTCAGTCTGAAGACAAGTTAATACAAACACAGAATTTCATTTTCGGCTTCTCAAGAGATGCATTAAATTCCTGCACAGTAACAAATGCAAGAAATCCCACTTTCACTGCACTGTTTTGGAAGAGCAGAGATCCTTGTTTGTGATCCTCTTCTGTCCAACAGGTGACTTCTTTGTCCTAAGCTGACACATCCTTCCTAGAGAAGGCAGACACTTACCCAGTTACCTTCCAAAACTATTACCACAAATGAAATCATTCCCACATTTGGAATACACCAATGGACACAGTCAAAGCTGACAAGGGCAGGAGGCACAGACACAACTGACAAAAAAAATTAAAATCTACTGACAAGAGCATAAATAAACCCCTTCCTAGACAAGTGTAATTTTTTGGTATTATTTATTTCTCCAACTCTGCAGAAACAGTCAGTTAGTAAATATAGATCCATAGAATGCAAAAAACATGATACAGTGGAAGCTCTTCTACAAGTTCCTTCTTCTACTGGCCAAACTCCAGCAAACAAGTCAATGGGTTCATCCTGACATGAAGAGAATTGGCCCCTCACACCACAAACCTACAGAGTATCTAAAACCCCCTTATTTCTGAATTTAATGGAACAGCTCAAAATACAGTTGAGGTCACGTACACAAATTCAAGGTTTTCCATGTTTAGGCTGAGTTGCTGACATGTTGCTGCAGTGATGGACATTCCTGCTCACCTGGTAACCGTGTGCACTCCTCAGGACCTACCCCTGAAATTCCAAATGAATTCCAGCGTTGAGTCTGTCAGGGACAATTCAGGTTTTAGTCATGTTAACCAGGGGGAAGAGAGGGCAATACACAAAAATTACTACATGATTCAAGCAGGACAGAACAATACTAATTAAGGTCTATAACTAAAGCATTAAGTAATAACTAGTTTTTTAATACTTTTTGAAAGAAAAATACCTTTTTTTTTAATAATAATACATTTCCTAGATCAGCTCAATTTCACTCCCTTCACTACTCAAAGTTATTAAGGTGTTTCTGAGATTGAAGAGCAATTTTTTTGTCTATGGAAGGATAAACCGTATCAGAAGGGATTTTTCCCCCAATAGTTTTGATTTTCAATAACGCTTCTCTAAATGCATTGATTTTCCTTATTGCCAGCAAAAGCATTTGCCTTTTTTATGCATTTTGGAAAAAAAACCCCCAAAACAGACAGCTTGGGTTTTTTATCAGTTTCTGCCACTTTCCTGACCACGACACACTGTGCAAATATAACACAGATCATCACACAACACTCATCAGAACTTTAAAAAAGGTAGTACAGGGCACAAGTCATTTGGGGATCATTTTATTGTGAACTCCTGGACAAAACAGGAGCTGCTGCTAAAATACAAAAGTGAAGAACTGTGGGCTTTTTTGTTCTGAATTTCAAGAACAAAACAGCTTAGTAATTCAGTATTTTCTGCTTTTACCTTGGAGTAAATGAAGAAAAGAGCAGTAAGAAAAACAGATGCAGAAACAAACCTCATCTTAATGAAAATGGGAGGTTAAACAAAGGGGCTGCTTTTTCCCTGACTAACCTATTGTCAGGTTGTATTACTTTATGCTGCTTTCCCTTGTATACCCAACAGTCACATATTTTGGGCAGCTTGACTAAAATTTGGCAAGATGGCAAAAATGTAAGCACTAGATTTATGTTTTCTAAGACACAAAACGGCACCCCATGGGTTCTGTTGGTTTGCCTGCTTTTTCCTTTGCTGTTTTTCAGTCTGGGCACCTTGTCACACATATCCAAAATTGTTGACTTGTCACATTTCTTGGCTACTGCAAAAGGATTTGCTTTATAGTCTGAGGTGCTCTAAGCCAGTATGAGCATGAGGGGAAGTTCTGGCCAGGTGGGGGTTGGTCTCTTCTCCCAGGCACTCAGCAATAGGACACGGGGGCACGATGGGCTCAAGCTCTGCCAGGGGAAATTGAAGTTGGAGATCAGAAAAAACTTCTTTGCAGAGAGAGTG
>JAWWEV010000001.1:113508761-113550366 GCA_035583235.1 Hafferia zeledoni
CACTTGTGCTCCAGTCCCTTCTCCAGCCTCGTTGCTCTTCTCTGGCCCCGCTCCAGCCCCTCAAGATCTTTCCTGAAATGAGGGGCCCAGAACTGAACACAACACTCAAGGTGTGGCCTTGAATATTGATAGCATTGAATGGCCAAATATTTTTCTCAATATAAACAGCTCTATTAACAATGCATGGGATCCTTTGGCAAAAGTAGCCTGTTGTTTGCAGGAACCCCAGTAATGGTGCAGGCACTTCATAGACCCCATGTGATTGCTCATTACTTGCATTTAAAGGGTTAAAACAAATCACACCACCCCATTTTTCCATGTTTGTAGAGTCCTGTTTGATCTGTATGTAGATACTGTAGCTCATTAATGAGTGACTTTTCTTCAGAAATTAATGTTCTACAATTGAAGGTTCATTCTTCGAAAAGATGAAATATTTGCTGAGTTTTAGAAACAAAGAGTTGCTTTATTTTGCAAATTTTGAGTTTCTGAGTTAGCTCTCTCCACAACTTGCATTTCAGTTCTAGTTTTTTAAATGCTCTTTCAAGCATGCACCTAATTAAAATACTGAGCTGCATCATTTCCTTTTTTCTGGGGGATACAGATCCAACCTCTTCCTTAGGTGGGTGTGGGTGTGGGAGGAGAAGTGGTGGAAGTGTGAGTGGATCTAGTACAAATAGATGGAGAAGGCAGCAGGTGGGAAGATGGGAAGACACAGAACTTGGAGTCTCTTTCTTAAAGAGCTGACAAGTGTCTTACATGAGGCAAATAAGTTCATGCTTTTAAGAAAAGGCAAATAATTTAACCTGTTTTTAATTAGTTTTGAGCATGATTGTGCTCTGCTCTCTGCAGCAGCCCTATGAGGATGAGTATTTAGGGGAGAAATACAGATGAGCTCTGCCTCTCATTTTTACCTGCAAAGGTGCAGCAAGAAGTGGTCCTGGTGTCTGCTTGTCCTTATGGGCTGCACCAGGTGGGGTCGGTGCCAAAACACCGAGTGCTGTCCACGTGGGAAGGGGCAGAGGCTGAAAAAATACTGGACACTTAAATGCTAAAGAAAACCAACAGCAACCAAACAAAGCCTTTGAGTTCGGATAGTTCAAGCAAAAGTATTTCTAAATGTTTGCTCAGGTACCTCAATAACCTGTAGCTGATCATCTGTTCCTGTGCAGCAAGTTTGTGGTAGGTAGATGGGGATTTACCAGCATGGGAAGACACCAGCTTTTCACCCCATGCCACTTCTGTGGGCTGCTGATTTCACATTATTAGGTACTATTTCCTAAGTCACTGTGTTTTGTACAAGGTGTCTATTCCAGCTTCTGAGGGATAGCTTAGAATTCCTGACTTCTGTTCCTCTTGCTGTGGCGTTTTTCTCATGTCGTTTGTCAGAAGAAAGGGATTGATGAGAGATATGATGTCTCAGACATGGGAGAAATAACAATCAGTTATGGATCTCTTACTGTGCTTTTTGCTTTGCCAGCTTAGTCTTTGTTCTGCAAGGCCAAAAGTTTCTCAATTAAATTTTGCCTGGTATTGCCAACCAAAATAAATGCAGCTATTTTTCCTTTTTCCTCACCCTTTCCTTCTGAATTAGGTTTTATGTGGTGCTTTACTTATTGCCCACATTAAATTTTAATTACTATTTTTCTCATTGCCAAACATTGTTTTAGCTTCTTTTTTTTTTTAGGAATTCTCAGGGTCATCAGAAAAACAGCAATAAAGCTGTATTCCCAGACATCATACCTACATTGATGCTGTCTGACATGTTTTCTAAAAATATTTCAGGTATTGTTTTTCTCTCTTCAGAAAGAATGTTTGGATCCATTTCATATATTTACCTTTCTCCCTCTGATTATTGGGATCAGACACAGAGCCATTCCCAGGTGTCTTAATGATATAATCAGAACTTTGTGAACTTTTTCTGAAAACAAGTTGAAAAATCCAATTCCACTCCTGGTTGATACTGTAGAAGGGAAGGGAAGGTGGGTTTCAGTCATATGAACAGTTTTGGAAAGGAAAAAAAGATTATAAATTGATTATAATTCTGACATATCTTTATTATCGCTAAGGGATGAAAACCTGTAGTGGTGATAGAGAAGAGGGAATTTCTTTATAAAGGCCTGTGCTGATAATGATATTTTCTGTGTTTTCTGTTCTGCTTTCAACTGCTGCAGGAAATTGGTGCTTACTGCATCCTCCAGAAAGTTTTGTATCACTGGCTGTATGGAAGGTTACATTAGTTTTGCAGAATGCTGAGGACTCACAGTGTTTTAATGGTTTCAAAAAGCAGCTGAACAAATTCAGGAAAGAAAATCCATTAGGAGCAATTAAACAAGAAGACATTTTGTCTGGCTTTGGAAACCTCTGAACCACAAATTACTGGAGCTCGGGAGGGTGTTCTTCGGAGGGGAGGGTTTAAAGTAATGGTAGGAAAGTGAATGAAGTTTCACTTAAATGTCACTTCAACAGCAGCATTTTAAAAGTTTGCCGTTACTTCTGAATTGTACCATAGCCTGTCCCCTCCCTCCAGGATCACCTGCTTGGAGTTGTGTTCCCTTTTAGTGACAGTCTTTACCTTTGGAACAGCAAGGATGATTTGCTGATGAAATGCAATCATTGGTTGTTGTCTGGAGCAGAATTGCTCTATGAAGCTGTACAAGAATTCAAGAATTTCAGTGTATATTATCCTGTTCTCTCCCTCTGAAATCAATAGATACAACAGCATAAATGAAATCGTCCATCTGGTTCATAATGGAGCATTATAACTGTGTCTCAGTTCTGTTTCTGGTCTCAAAATCTGGGCAAAGAGAGCCCTCTATCTGTCTGAAACCTGGGAATAACTTCTGAAGAAAAGCTTGTCTTGAAGGCACTTCCATTTCACTCAGGATGTCTCGCAGAGGAATGGCAGCCTTTTTCTTTCTTCAGCTTTTTCACCTGTGCCCTGTTGCCAGAGAGATTCCTTGGGAGTCTCTCCTGGTTCACGATGGCTGCAATACTGGATTTTATGGGAGGGGAGCCTGTTGGTGCTGCTTGCTGGTGATTTTTTCTGACCTGAGCTTTCAGTCAGGAGAAAACTGGAGCAAACAGATGACAAATGTTGCTTATGAGCACAAGACAAACCCAAATGGTGCTGCCACAGGAATGCAACTTGTCCTGAACTGAGAATGAATATCAAATGCTGATTGGAAAAACAGTACAAAATAAAAATGGCTCCAAAAGAACACAATTGGTACTTTGGGGGTTTTTTTAAATGCTACCATTCAGTGGTTTTGCAGTTACTGTTTTGCTAGACATTTAACTCCAAGTTCATGTGGCATGTTTCTGTGTTCCCTGTTAATTAATCTCTCTAAACCTTGATTTTTATCTTTAATTTAATTCTGGTTGTATATTTTTAGTCTTACAGCCTGTACACTGTACATACAAACCTGGGGGATTTTCTTTACGTTTTGGTGATTAAAGTTCAGAGAGCAAGTGCCAGGGGTAGGACTTTGCTGTCTTATGTGGCTGGAACAGAGGGAATCACTGAGGTGTTGGGGTGTTGTCTTGAAGTGCTGCTCCCCTTCCATGGCCACTCCTCTGTTCTGGCTACAAAAAGAAGGTGGTGGACAGTTTGTAATTATGGGCAAGGATGTGAACTGCCATGTGAATGAAGGATTACTCTGTCATAAGTGCAACAAAATTTCTTGTCTCTGTGCTGTGTGAGTCAGGCGTGAGCTGAAAAGCAGCTCATTGGTCTGGGCTATCAAACTCTTCTAAATCCAGAAATGTTTATCTTCTCCTGAGGTATTTTCGTAGACTTTGCTTCTAGAAAAAGAGAATGAAGGGTGAGTGTCATATGTAAGAAAGTCATGGATCTCATAAAGCCACATGACTCCAAATCCTAGATATGCAAACTTCCACTTCACTTAAATGCAAGTAAATAAAGTAGCATTTTCTGTTTTATGCCCTTCACCCCAAGCATGGTGCAGTCAGCAGAGTCCTCCAGGGGGTTTAGGAGGGGCTGAAATGGGTTGTTAACCTGAGATTTCTCTTTGTTTTACAAAAGAGGATCTGAATTTTAGGCCTGAAAACTATTTGAGGCCAGACACAGTGAAGGCACTAAAGAGGTTTTATAAAATGCTTGAGAGGCATGGCTGGCATTCTGTGAAATGGTAAGAGAAAGTGAAAAGTAGAATGTTATCTACCAGTTGATGCAGAATCAGAGATTTAATTGCCATGCTAAAGAATTAAATGTAGCCTGGACTTCCTAGAGCACTAAGTAGATGATTTTAAGAACAGGATCAAGTGTAATGTTGAAAACATGTTAAAAAGAGAGAAGTATTGCATAAAACTCCTTATTTTAAATGCTTCTCTAAGACATGAGGCACACAGCAGATCTTCCAGAGGATGAGCTCATGTTCTCTTCCCTGGCACTGATCATGAAGAGCCCTTCTCGGGCTCCCTGCCTGCCATGTTCCCTCTCTGTCAGAGCAGCCTTTCAGTGGCTTTGGTCTGTCTCCCAAGGAGTACATTTTTTATATTTTATGTTGAGTTGTTCTTAGCAGAGCAGCACTCAAGTACTCTTAATTAATTTCCATAATCTTCCCATGCTAGTTCTCATTGTCATGTACATCTGAGAGACACATTTCTTCTTCTGTTAAGCAGAATACTGTAAAGAGTATTGATAATGTTAAGGTGGGGAGTTTGTGCCTGCCCCTTTTGGGATCTGCTGGGTGACCACAGGGGATGATCCCAGGTTTATGAAGCTGCCCACATCATTTCATGCCCTGGAACTATCTCTTTCTTTCTGTGGGTGTGATTTACTTAATCTTTGGTATGTGCAATTAAAGAATGATCCTGAAATCCTTTTGTAATAGATAACTGGACCTTAAAAGAAAGTATAAAAAAGCTGTGAAGTCTCTTTTGAAAATGTTGCTTTAAATAAGAAGGTAGAGAGATTCGGATTACACTGGAGAAGAATCACATATTCAGAAAAGATGGGAGTGAGCATACAGAATATATATTTAGGCAGTCTTTAATGTTCTCTGAAGTATAAAAAATTTGTTAATTGCGAGGGGGGAAAAACCCACACAATCTTTGATCTAGGAAAATAAATGTAAATTGGTGTATATTAGACAGTGTCATGGAAAAGCTGTAAATGTGGGGGCTGGTATTAAATATTTAATTATTTTATGATTGAGTGGTTTTAGTGATTGGAAGTGAAAATGAATATTGATACTCTAAAATGGAAGATAAATTTTGTATGTTGTATGGTACAAATTTAGAAGTACAGAGAACGATTTTGGAGAATTGAGATAGCAAGAGGAACTTCATATGGCATGTTAAGATTTTTAAATTGTAGTATTTGAAATTAGTTGTATCCACCATCTTATGTATCTATAGCTGATGATGTCCAGGAAACTGATGTATCAGAAAAAGTAGAGAATATGAAGACAAAGTTAGAATCCCAGATAATATTTAGTTTAATAAAGAACAATATAGAAGCTTGTACTGAAAAGCATGGTCTTACATAAAGATAACTGTAGTTTAATGTGACATTTTGCTAGAATCTAATCATCCTCCTCTCAGACACAGAACAGCAGAATGAGATTTCAGATAAATGATAAAATCATATCCATGAGCTGTTTGCAGAGGAGACAGACAGGAGGGAGGGTGAGTCAACACCTACCCATGAATATGGTTAGGAAGGGATTCCGCTGAGTCCTGCGAGAGGAAGGGGTATCCACTCACACTGAGGAGCAGCAATTACCACATAAAATTAATTTGTGGAACTCAGCTTTGCAAGGTACCTTTGAATCACAGCTCCCTGGAGTGTTGCAAAAGGATGTCAAATTAACAGAGGAGGAGAAAATCCCTGCATGGTGTTGTTGGTTAATTTGCACCCTTGTCCTCTCTGCCCTCGTCCTTCAGGCTGTCAGCCAACTACTCAAGTAACAGAGTTTAGGAATAAACTGCCCCAGAGGAAAAACCTGTAGAACTTTACCTTTCCTGGTAGGATGAGGTAATAGAACTGAAGAGAAACTACTGGATTTAAAAATGTTTCAGTTCCTTATCCAGGACAATTGTGGTGTTTCCATTTGCAGTCAATTTTTGAGAAGTTAAACTGTTGGCAGAAGCAATTAAGTAAAATCAGGTAGAACAGCAGTGATACAATGATAAGAAGAAAAGAGATTAGTGAGGGAAGGTCAGCTGAGCTCTGGAGCAGATGAAGGGAGAGAAAGTAGAGCAGTGCAGAATGAGCAGAGTTGGAGATGGTGAAAGAACTGCCCTCTCCTTTGGTGTGTTTGTATTTTTGTTCTGGGTTTGTATTGCCTTTAGGAGCAGAAGGCTCCTAAACTCTCTAGCATGTATATTCACAAAGTGGGCTGAAACTGTCCTGATGCAGAGGCAGCTTCCTGCTCAGAAATGCTGATTTGCTGGGATGGCAGCGCTCAGAGGGGATGGTTGGTGGCTGCCCAGCTGCTCTCCTCTGCTCCTGGCTGGGGGCCAGCCTGTCATGTGGGCTCTGCTGCCTTGGCTCTTGCAGTCCATTTGAAGTATTTGCACATTCTGACAAATAAAACAGCAAATCATCAATCAGAACACCAATTAGTCATCACTACTTAACCAGCTACAGTCTTAATTGGACAATCATTTTCAAGAATAATTGATTGATCCCTAACTAGCAACCATTAATCAATGATCTTGCATTTCACTACTTAAAGCAAACCTTTAAAAAATTGTCATATTCTTGATTTTTTTTAATATATCTGTAGGAATACATAAAATATACACTAAAATACGCTATCCAATAACATTTTCCGTTTTCAGATGCTACTGACTAATGTAAAAATCACATAAAAATTAAAGCAATCAGTGAGGGTTTTTTCTTCCAAGCTGATAACTCACAATTTTGTTCCAAATGTGGGATTTTGTTCAGTTTGCAGTTTAGAGAACAAACTGTTTTTGTGCTGGAGCTGCTCAAGCCTGGGCAATGATGAGCTGGTGTCTGTTGTCCTTTCACACCTCCTGTCCTTTCTTCTCCCGCTTAAGCACACACAAACTGAAATTCCTCTGGTTTTCCTAGTGAGGCATCCTGAATGACATCTTGTTCCTTGTGGCATCTCTGAGCAGGAAAAGCACATGCTTGATTTAAAGCAATGCTGATGGGCTAAGTGTCTCTTCCCCAAAAAAGACAGTAATTAAAGCTCTATGTGCTTTCTGAAAGTAGGTTTTCGTTTGGGGGCTCTTTTTTCTATCCAACAGGTATTTTCAGAGACACTCCTCAGGTTTTCTGTCCTTGAGCTGTCTTGCCTTCTCTAGAATTCATTTCAAGGCAGCTTTTAGGTTCAAGAGTTACTCAGCTAGAGAAAAGCAACATAAAAGCAGTAACATCATTCTTAGGGGACTTGGTTAAAATTAAGTTTTAATTTTTTCCATTAATCAGAGTTCCAGATTCAGCTGAGGTCTTGTTACTGCCCAGCACAATGTGGCTTATAATTCAAGGGGAGCAACCACAGAGAGTTTGGCCACTTAATTTCTCTGACTCTTTCTTTGTTTTTACTGGTCTATGTGTGTGCATTTGAATCTCTGTGTAGTCATTCATGCCTTGGTATATTCAGCTTGTCCACTCCCATTTTCTGTGGAGTGCCTCAGGTAGAACAGCTGTGTAATTAATGATAGTAAGGCTTTTTTCCAACCCTGGTGATTCTCCAGCAGTGAGAAAATGACAGGGAAATAATGGGGCTACTTGTCAGCTCAGTGGGATTCCTATCTTTGCTGGAAAGGGTTGGAAAAATGATGAATCAAGGACAGAAAATTCTGTGCTAGTAGTTCTACTTCATAAAATGTTATAAGGATGATAAGTATAAATAATAATGATCATTTGCCATATAAAAGGGAATAAAACACTTCAATAAACTGTCCAAATGTCGTCTTCCAAAAAAGATGTTTCAGTCATGTTTGTATTTATACATGAACTGACATTAATTTCTGTGCTTTGATTGAAAACATTTGTGAAGAGATCTAATATTTTTTGTCAGGTCAGCATATCTAACTGGGAAAAAGAGAAAGCCAAATCCTTTAATAAATATGAAATAAGAGCAGTACTTGTCAAAGAAAAACAAAGCTTGAGAAGAACTGCGCTGTGCTAATGTTGCTTGTGCAAAGCAATATTTGGGCCCCACCTGAAGGGTATGGGGAAAATAAAGAGGTTCCTGCAGGGATTTATGGGGGAATCTGGGAATTCAGCAGGAGTGGGTGCCTTTTTGAAGTGCTTGTAGACATTTGGATGCAGCATGGGCATCAATACAGGAAGCGTTAGAAGTCCACGTGCTGTTGCAGGGCTGTGATCACACAGGAATCATAAACAAGCATTGGGATAGCTCGGGCAGCAGGAGCCCTGGAAAGGATGGGAACAGGCTTTTTAGGAGGGACAGCCTGGGAGTGTGAGGAAAGGGAGAAGCCCTGGATGAAAGAGGAGCCAGAATGCAGAGCCCTGCTGTGGAGAGTGGAGAGGTTATGGGTGGGGATTAATGACTGATCAGTGAGGATGGTGGTTGTCTGCTGCAGACTCGTGGTCCAGGGCGGAGGAGATAAGGCCTTATTCCAGCAGCTGGAAGGAGCATTGCAGTTACAGATACTGGTTCTAATAATAGGCTTAGCCATACTGGTACTTGCTGTCAGGGCAACACAGGAGGTTTCTGAAGTGTATGGGTGACAAGTTCTAGTACAACTGATGGAAGAGCCAGCAAGGGGAGATGGTTGGCTCATCTCCTGTTGTCATTCACAAAAAAATTGTGAGCGAAGGTTGAGGGCAGTCTTGGCTGCTGGGACTGTGAAATGATGGAGTCCATGATCCTGAGACAAATAAACAAGGCAAATGGGAGAATAAAAACTCCAGACTTAGGAGCAGAGACCTTGCTCTGCTCAGGGATCAGCTTGGAAGAATTCCTTGGACATGGCCCCGGAGAAGTGAGGGATTGATGAGAGGGCATCCTAATTTTGAAGAGTAACTTTCTCTGAGCTCAAGAACAGTCTGTCCTGGCTTGAAGGAAGTTACATAAAAAGGAAAGGAATTGTGAATGGATGGACACAATGCTTCTGACAAAACTCAGGCATAAAACAGAAGCGTACAGGAGGAAGAATCGAGGATAGATGACTCTGGAGGAATATAGAGACATTATCCAAGCATTCAGGGGTCACATAAGGAAAGCCAAAGCCCAATGGAGTTGAATTTAGTGAGGGATGTGAAGTGTAACAAAAGCTTCTACAACTGTATCAGCAGCAAAAGGAAGGTGAAAGAATATGTGATTCTGCTGCTGAATGAGACAGGTAGCAAAGGATGTGGAAAACACTGAAGTACTTTAGTATTAGCCTTCTTCACCTTGGTCTTTACTGAGAGGACTCCCCTTCAGGATTCCAAGACCCTTGAGACCAGTTGGCAGGTCTGGACCCAGAAGACTTTCTCCCAATAGAGGAGGATGAAGTTTGGGAACATTTAAACAAATGGGATATCTGCAAGTTCATGGGACCTGATGGGATACGTCAGTGAGTGTTGAAGGAGCTCATCTCTGTCACTGTGAGACTACTCTCAAGTACCCTGGAAAGGTCGTGGTCGTGGGGAAGGTTTCTGATGCCTGGAAGAAAGCAAATGTCACTCGACAAGAGGGAAGACCCAGGGAACTGTGGACCAGTCAGCTTCACCTCAATCCTTGTGAAGGTGATAGAGCAAATTATCTTGACAACTTGTTTCCAAGCTCACTCAGAGCAGACAAGTCACTGGAAGTAGTCACCATGGATTTATGAAGGAGAAATAATGCCTGATGAACCTAATAGGCATTTGCAACACAATGAGTAACTTGGTGGAGGGGGTGAGAGCCATGGATCTTGCTTGTGTTTAGTAAGGCTTTTCTCACTGTTTCACATAATATGGTCATAGACAAGCTGATGAAATACAGATTAGATGAGTGGTCAGTGTGGTAGGTTGAAAACTGGCTCATCTGGGTTCAGAGGATTGGGATCAGCATCTGTCCTGGTCTGGCCCCAGATGGCAGCTCAGTAGCACACAGCCCCTTGCTGACCCCCCCATTCCCTGCTGGTGGGGTGGGGTGGGGAGGGGAGGAGAATCAGGGGGACTGATAACAACTAATACTACTAGTTATGATAATTGTAATAAAAAGGAGAGAGAGAGAGAGTTAAAATCCAAGAAAAACAAGTGATACACAATACAGTTGCTCACCCTCCAGTGACAATGCCCAGCCTCTCTCTGAGCAGCCATCAGCCCATTCTGGCCAGTTTCCCTGTGTTTATGTACTGGACATGACTTTTTATGGTATGGGTTATCCCTTTGGCCAGTTTGGATCAGTTGTCCTGGCCACGTGCCCTCCCAGCTCCTTGGGCAGCTCCTCCCTGGCAAAGCATGGGAAGCTGAAAAGTCTTGATTTAGGTTAGCAGCAACTAAAACAGCCATGTGTTATCAATATTATTCTCATCCTAAACCCAGAGCACAGCACTTTACCAAGCCACTAAGAAGAAAATGAACTCCATCCCAGCCAGAACCTGGACAGCATCACAAAGTCCAACTGGAGACCAGCCACTAGTGGTTTACCCCACGGGTTGGTAGTGGGGCCAGTGCTCTTCAGCATCTTGGGTTAATGACCTGCATTGTGGGGTAGAGTTCACTGTCAGCAGGTTTGCAGAGAATACAAAGCCAGGAAGAGATGACATAGTTGTTCAGAGGGAGGTAAACAGCATAGAGGAGCCTCATGGAGTCCTCTAAGGCCTGGGGTGTCCTGGTGCACGAGTTCACCATAAGCCAGTGGCATCCTGGGCTGCAGAAGGCGAAGCATCACCATCAGGTTGAGGGGGATGATCTTTCCTCTCTGCTGAGCCCAGGTGAGATGTGTGTGGAGTGCTGGATTCCTGAGGGATAGAGCAGGGAAATACTGGAGCAAGTCCATGGGTCTGTAAGACTGACCAAGGGCTTGGAACATCTGTTACCCAAGGGGTGGGGGCTGAGAGTGCTGGGGTTGTTCAGCCTGGAGAAAAGAAGGCTCAGGGTCATCTTACCCAGCTCTACAAATAGAACCAGAGTCTTCTTAGTGGTGTTGCCTAGTGAAAGAAGGAAGGGCAGCAGGCACAAATGCAAAACACAAAATTAATTTTAAACACACAAAAATTTATTGATTTATTTAATGGTGAAGGTGATTGAACAGTGGAGAAGGTTACTCTGAGAGTTTGTGGAGCCTGTGTCCTTGGAGACAGTCAAAACCCAACTGGCCATCATCCTTGGAAGCCTGCTCTGGTTGTCCCTTCCTGGGGCAGAAGGTTGGACTAGAAGATCTCCAGAGAGATCATGTCTTCATGTGCAAATGTTGGACAAATTGGGTTACTTATAAAGTGTCTATTCTCAAATATGGCTTTCTATTTGGAGTGAGGCTTTTTGTTTGTTTGGGGGATTTTGTTCTCTTTTTTAAATCATGTATAAAATAAATCAGAAAGTTGTGATTGTTAACAGCATTCAGGGCATCTGTAAGGAGAGTATTAAATTTGGTTAGATGAATCATCTCTATGAAATGTCTGTCAAAGTGAATTTAGTCTTTGTGTGTTGCACACCAGCTTTTCTCACTTGTTTCATTTGAGAAAAAATGCTGTTTTCTGTTAAAATGCTTAAATTATTGGAAATATTGCTATCAAGTGAATAACAAAAGATGTTTACATCAAGTGATGTTTTATAAGCTTTGGTGGAAGGCACATAAGTCAGACACCTGTAGCAATGATCACAATTTACACATTTGCTTGCCTGTTTGTGTGACAAACATGAGGAGGGACAGTAGTTGATCAGTAATCCCTTTTACCAAGGGCCCTAAGTTTGCTTATGGATAAGGAAATACACAGTTTACAAAACTGCTTATGTTCCACCATTACAGAAGAGGATTTGAGTTACTTAATGTTTTATCAGTTTGCCTCTCGTATGAAAGTTCTCCCTGTAAAGTGGGTGTTGCACAGTGTGTTCCTCAGGGGGTTTGATATTATTAGTGTCTCAAGTTAATTACTGTTTGTGGGTTTGGATAATTTTCTTGTAGTACTGTCTTGATGTCCCTCCTCCTTTGCTGTGTGACAAGAAGCTTCTTTTACAGATAGTGCTGGAAAGCCACTGGAGGGACAGTGTTGGATCAAGGCTCCCACCTCAGCTTGTCCAGGCATTCTTGCAGTGTGTGTTTGGGGGCTGTAGCAGGGGGGACAGCAGTGCCTCTTGAAGCTGAAAGAGTAGTTTGCATTCAGAGGGGAGCTATAGGGGATGTGGAAATGCTGCACTGGTGGGGAGTGGCAAAGGATATGGACAAATGCACTGTCCTCCCTAAAGAGGTGATGAGAAGGGAGCAGGATGGGGAAGAGACTATAGTAATTTAAAAGATATCTACCACTTAAAAGTTAAAAATAATTAAACTTTGTAGATGGTGTGGGATTTTTGTTTATTTGGTTTGTATTAGTCTTGGTTTTTTTTCTGTTTTATTTCTATTAAGAATTTTTCTGTGAAAGAGAAAGTTTTTTATGAATTAAGAAAGATCAATTAGCCAGTTTTCCTCTACAAGTAGTAGGTGTATTTTGGCAATACTTACTCTCTGAAAAGATCTTTTTGAAGACAATGAGGAATTACTTTGTAGTTATTTGCCAAGATATTACAGTGTGGAATTACTTTATAGTTATTTACCAAGATATTACAATGTGGAATTACTTTGCAGTTACTTACCAAGATATTACATATGTCAGAATATATTTGTCATGGGAATAATGACTTCTAGATATTAATTGCTTTCACATGGCTGCTGGGATGCGGACACACACCCAGCAACAGATTTCTGACTATTGTGGTTACTGCTCAAGAAGCAGGCTCATGCAAACATGGGAGAGAGAGCTGCATTTTAGAGATCCTGTATAAACCTAATGGTTTTTCAGGTACTGTGATATTTCTTGAAGACCTTGAAGGCAAAACTAACAACATTAATGTGCATTACTCCCCTTTATAGGAATCCTAGTATTTCTGCAGGTGATGGGAACGTGCAGAACATGGAGATATGTAGCTCTGTTCTTCATGTCGTACAAATCTAAACAAATTTTATTAGAACCTTCCCCTCTTCTTCCCTGCAATCTCTGTGCTAGAGCCTGTCAGCTCCCAAGGCGGGGAGCTGTTCATGCACAGGAGCCCAAGTGGAATTTCTTTATGCTGTACATACTCTCCAGGGAGCTGTTACTACGTATTGAGTAGTGTCAAGAGGAAGGATTAGGCACCATAGTGTCAAAACTTCATCTTTTTTTTTTTTTTGTAAAGAAATAAACACATTCACACATTTGAACACAAAAACTGTTCTTTTGCTTTGAACAGGTGGCCAAGAGCCCCTGTGACCGCAGGATGCAATGTAGACTGTAACCCCCTGTTTTCCTGGGTGGGTTTGCTGAGGAGCAGTGGCCGCCTGCCCACGTGTGTCTCGTGCAGCCTGCAGTGCTGGGGGCTGAGCTGTTGGTTCCACTGGGACCTGGGGCGGCTCAGGAAGGGGCTCAGACGCTGCTGGAATTAATTTTAGTATGTCATTAAAGACTTTGATTGCTGTCAGTAGTAAGCAAGTGAAAAACAGTCACAGGTGTCTCATAAGGATGTTGAACTCCGTATTTTTTTCATAGTTTTCCTTCAGACTTCCACTGTCCAGCTTCATGGGGACTTTGGTTTTCCTGTATTGTTTATTTTGTAGTGCAGTGGGGTGCACACTGATGTCTAAGTATTACCACCTTTTTAGTGAGGGCATATTACTCTGAGTTATTTTACCTCCATCTGGTCTTTCCTGTTAGAGTCACAAAGAATCACAGAACTGTCAGGGTTGGAAGAGACCTCTGGAGATCATCCAGTCCAACCCCTGTGCCAGGGCAGGGTCACCTGGAGCAGATGACACAGGAATGCCTTTGGAATGTCTTCAGAGGGGGAGACTCCACACCCTCCCTGGGCAGCTGTTCCAGTGCTCTGCCACCCTCAATGTAAAGAAGTTCTTCCTCATGTTGAGGTGGAAGTTCTTGAGTTTTACTTTATTGCTGTTGCTCCTCCTGGGTGCACCACCAGAAAGAGCCTGGCACCATCCTCTGACACCCACTTTGGAGACTTTTATTTGTATGGGTAGAAAAAATTATGTATTTGCCCTCATGTCTCACTGCGTGAAGAAGGCTGACAGGAGGCTGTGATGGCATTTCATGATTTTATCCATTTTGTGATGACCCATAGATGTTGTTTTTTCTCAAGTCAAACATTTTTAATAGCTTGGGAGGTTTCAATAGTGTTTGGAAAGTCAGTGTAGGTTTAAAATGCATTTCAGTGGTAGCAAAAGCTTAAAGAGCTTTTACTTATGTTCCAGTTTTTTACTTGTGCTAAGGCCGTTGTTTATGGGGGCTACCGATGAACTTACCTGAGAAACTGATCCAGTTAAAAACCCTTTTTATCTGGTTAATAATGACTCGTGTCAGTTATGTTGTCCAGTTGGCTGCATTACTCTGAAGATGCTTAGGTCAGCACAAATGAGAGGCAGAATTGGGGAATGCCTCTGAATAATTTAGTTAATTCTTGTGTTTATAGAAAAGCAAATTTGGAGTCAGGAACAGGTTCTCAGCTGCATGTGCAGATAAGTGTGTTACTGGTGCAGAACATACGGGCCCAGATGTGGCAGCCATACATTTGTACAGTCAGTCCAAGATGGGTGTTTCTAATCTGAACAAGAGGGTGGCCACTTGTTAGATGGGACAGGGGCATTTTTCTGGCCCTGTGTTTCCAGATAAAGTGTCACCGGTGGGCTGGGCTGTGTCTCTGCTGGATGTGCTCACTGCACCCTTGAAGATGGAGAAAAAGGCTTTGTGTGAACTTGGCCTTGAAATGCCTGGAGTACAGAACTCTTGGAATGTTGGGGATCTGTTTCCATCTGCTGCTCCAGAGAGACTATAAACCAGTTATTTGATAGAAGGCTTCTGACATGGGTGGAGTCTCCCTCATGGGTTAATTTTTTTTTCCTTGATTGCTCAAAACAAACAAGACAGAAAAGTCTTATTCATATCAGTTACATAAAAATGTACATACAGATTTATTTTTGCCTTCTGAGTTACCTGTTGACAAAATGTATGTGCTACACTTTGATAAAATAGAATTGAAATGTTACTCAGCATTAAATAGTGCATGCAAGTAGCAGAATGCACAGTGTAAGCTTGACAATTTTCTTAAATTGCATAAGCGTGGAAAATGGAAAGAGGTATTTGAGCCATCTAGTGGTTGGTATGAAACATTTTAACATTTTTTGATAGTTCATAGAAAATGTAAATGATGTCGGCTTGGAAATAGCATTTCTAATTTCTCTGCTTTTTAGTAGCATGGCTGCAGAATGAAAAAGTCCAAATACTCAACTTCAGATTCGAAGCACAGTCTATTTTGACTTGTATCTTTTTTAAATTGTAGATTTTAGTGAAAAGAAAGACCCGATAACATAAAAATTTAATTAAAAGTTAGCAGCCAAGAATGAGTTTCTCCAGAAATTGTGTGAGTTTTTAAGAAGTTCAAGCAAATGATTGTAATAAGATAATTTTGTTTTCCACTTCTAACTGAAAAATGTTTGGAGGGAAAAAAAATTGGCTTAAATTCTACCTCAACAGCTGTTCGTGGCAGGGATGAAATTGCAAGAGTAATCTTTGCTGGGACACATGGAATGGATATTCTTTGTGAGAAACTTGTCAAGTAAAACTAACTGAGGCAACTGAAAACAGATTGCTTGAGATGGGATGTGTTCCTGGTAAACAGAGTCACAGAATCTTATGATTTTAAGAAAAAGGACATTTTGTAGATGAAAATTTTTGTATAATGATCCTGCTTGGTCCTAATCTGCATGAAGCTGTTGCAGCCTTTCATATTGGCTGTTGCCAAAGGAATTGCATGTTGAACTTGGTATCCTGCAAAAGCATCTCACGTTAAATTACTTGTGGTAAAGTACTGCCATACATTGGAACACTGGGATGTCCTCCAGTTCTTGGGAAAATCCTATTGCAGGTTCAAACACAGATTAAAAGCTATTTTTTAATCCTAGTTTATTAGATTGGTGTTATCAACAAGCAGTACTAATGGTATTACATGTGGTTAGAGCTATAGCATGTCAGAACAGATAAATTCACGATTCACAATGACAGTTCAGAATTTTCACCTCTACATTTGAAGTGAAGTCTTAAATCTTGCCCTGTTTTTTATTGATAAGACAGTAGCAGTTTAGCATATTTTTAAGGTCAGTCCCAAAAGCTTTTTATAAGGCTGAAGGAGAGGAAAACAGAGAATGAAGGACAGGGCAGTGATGGTTTATTTGTATTTTAGTGGCATGAGGTCCCTCTGATAGCTTTATATGAACTTGGTACATAAATAACGTTTTGGCATATCCACCTCCATCTTGGTTGTGCCTTGAAAGTTGGTTATTCCTGACCCTTAGGATCAGAATATCAGGGAGATGATTCTGAATCTGTAACTTGCTTGGACTGTGAATTCTAGTAGGTTGCCTAAGAGGAAGTTGAATTCTTTGCAGGTTGGAGAGGTTTCAGTTGTCTGGCGTATTTTTGTTTGAATTTTGCAGTGTGGATCTGGAAGGGTTTTTGTGATCACTGTTACTCTCAATTTTTGTGATCTAGACTTGAGTGAGATTGGGGGATATTGGAGGGGATGCTGCATCATTTTAAGTTCTGCTCTACAAATGAGCCTGACCCAAAGACAGTGAAGGTTCCTTTATGCTGTATTTTGTAGGCTTGCATGTTGAACATATGAAACCCCTTCTATTTTACTTCCTCATTTAAAGTGACTTTTAATTCAAGGCATTACATGTGCTCAGCTTTTGGGCTTGCCTTCTTCTTCACCAGAGCACACTTGGAAGGCAGAAAAAGCATGAAGATCTTTCATCTTTGTCATGTCTATGTTGTGTTTTTGTTCAATTAAACAGGAATGTGGTTTTATGGTAGTATTAAAGTGTCATCTTCTATTATTTGTGCACTTCCCCTCCACTCCTCCTGTGATTCCTGTAGTATCTGGTCATCCCACGGCGTTCCCTTGGAAGCTATTCCCTTGGAAGCTGTTCCCTTGGAAGTTGTCCACTGCTGAAGCCACAATCCAGCTGCATTCAGGAAAGGATCTCAGGCATTTGCCCTGGTTTTCATTTGCATTTAGAAGATGCAGATGATGGATAATGAAATTGTCATATTAGGCCCTGTTTCTGGTGAATTCTCTTTGAATTGTCTTCTGGTTACCAGTCACTTTGTAGGAGAAATTTGGTTGTAATTTTGTATTTAGGTTGGGTTTAAGGCATAACTGGTATTGCTTAGAAATATGATTTGTTGAAGAAGTGTGTGCAAATGGAAGAAGGATTATCTTGAAGTGCAATCTTTGGCAATGGAAATTCCAGCTCTTGTCCATGTGTCAGAGCTTTCGGGTCTGTACCTCTCTCTCAGAATCAGAATTCTGTGTAAGAAAAGCCTAAAAATGTGTCACAGGCAGCATGTACAGTGTTGTCTGCTGTAAATAATGGAACAGCCCTGCTAAATAGAAAACAACTGTGCTGTGGCAGAACTTTGCAAAAGGAAAAGCAATTTGTTTGTTTTTTCATAATTTAGGAAATATGTATGAATTATTTATAGAACTGGGTAGTTAAACATTCATTAAAAGTCATTAGTAGTTTCGCTTCAGAAGTAAATCATAGTTTCTGTGAAGAGAAAATGGAAAGAAAATGGGTTTCCAGAAGAGGAATGTTTTTTGTTGTTTTGGTTTGGTTTTTCCTTTCAGCAAAATAGAGAGATAGGAAATAGAAATTTGATTAATGATGAAGAAATATGATTGTCATAGGTTTGAAGATGATGGTCTGTATTTTTTGGTCTTCAGAAAAATGAAATTTCCTTCAGCGTATTTTCAGATTCATTTTATTAATGTTGCATGTTAGACACTGAAATTACAGTTTGTAGCTTTGTTTACTTTTATGTGAGTATAAATTATTGTGACTATGACATGGTGTTTGGTCATAAATTTTTATTTTATTATAATAAATTGCCAAGGATTTCCACTCCATCATTTCCTCCCCTGCTTTTGTACAGGTAGAACAGAGCACATCAGTTTCTCTTATGCAAAAGTATTTGAATATTATTGTTACTTTTCCCCAAAAAATATCCCCTTTTTTGAGATCACGGAGAGTCACTTCTTTTTTTTAATATCTGCCTATCTTTTCATTCCTTCTTTCGGGTGTTTCCAGTCCAAGGTGAATTTTAAATGCACTTATCTTATAATGGAAATATAGTGTCAAGGGATGGATAAAATGCTGGAAATTGTATCTCGGAGCATATGGTTGTCTAATCTGGGTTTTAAACGTTGTTTCTTTCCTTTACAGAATGCTGCCTTTTTGTATGGCCTTGGTTTGGTCTACTTCCATTACAATGCCTTTCAATGGTAAGTTGAAAATTTACAAATTTACACTGTGTGTGGTGTTTCATCAGTGTCAGTATCTCACCTTCAGCTCCGTGTGAGTGTGCCACAGTTTAATTTTGGGTTTATTATAGATATGATGTTTGCAGGTGGATCTCTCCTGGGTCACATCTCTGACTTGGGGCAGCCACAGCAGTTCCTTGCAAAGGAAAGCCCTGACAGGAGAATTTTAGGTCCCTGTGACACGATTCAGGAAGGGGGATGGAGCAGAATGACTCGTCAGGCTTTTGTGAATTGTTATTATTGATAATCTGTAGCCTCTGCATGTTGGAAAACCTGTTTACTTTCCTGTTGGAAAAAGAAGTGGCAAAATGGGCTTGTTTTCATTTTTCTTGGTAGTCAGGAATTTTTACATAACTGCATCAGGTGAGAGTTTTGGGTGTGAGAAGCAGCACATTCAAGATTTGAGTTGGAGTGTTTAAAAGTGATGTGAAAACTGAGAGTTCAAGGGCTGTAATTTCTGTCATGGCTTTGGGACTGAGCAGGGCTGCTGGTTGGTTTTCAGCTGGGGTTTTAGTTTTGCTTTATCAGTGGTGAGAGTGGTGAATGATAAATGGAATGGACTCAGTCACTGGAGTTCTATTGGAAAGTCCTCAAACTTTTGTTGGGCTTTATTCCTGCAGAGATTGAGTCAGTGCCATTGGAAAAAAGTCAGAAAGGTGCTGTGTTTATATCAGTGCTTTTTAACAATCAGTATGGAAACAATTAGTACAGTAAGTGTGACTGTTCTACTTGATTGATTATTAAAAAGTTTTATTGTTTTACTAAACTGTGTAAATGCAGTTACAGAGTCACTAAGTGACCATTGAATGATGGTTTAGGACATTGAAGTAGGATTTCTCCTTCCACCCCTCAGTAAATTCTTTCTCTATATCTATAACATAAAAGATTTTTGCTTTCCTCAGAATAATGTATGAAAACTTTTAGTCCTCAAATTAAAACAAGTTGGTTAAATCATGAGCTCAAAACTTGGATTGTTTTTTTATCTTGCAACTTCACTGCTTTCTTTATTGATAGTGGTTAAATGAATGCTATGTATTCTGTGTGATATGCGATTCTCTTGCATTTTAATTAACAAGAGAAGAACTGAAAAGTTTTCAGAAAACCTGAGAATTCACTGTTTAAAGATTGTAATCAGTCTTGGTTAAATTTCACCAAGTTTCAGAACGTTCTAGTTCTTATGCAGTCTTATCTTCAGCATTTACCATTCTAAGGAGTTTTGTGCACAAGGTCTTGCAGGTGTATCTTGTTACAATTTGCACTGTGAAAATGGTAGAAAACTAAGATAAAATTAAATAAGACAAAGCAGTTAGAGTAGTTAGTTTTTCATACAACCACCTGCTCAACACAGACTTTTGCCATCAGCAGATTGTGTTATTTAGCACCTTACAGTGATGGAGCAGCAAAGTCAGGTGATTGGGAGGCCTAAGTGTTAATAAATTAGAACCTCGAATTAATTCAGATTTTTCTTCCATGCCTTTAAGCAAGGGTGTTGAGAACATGAGTATAAGCTGATGCCTTAACTTACCTAACTGCTCATAGAGCTTATGTCAAGGTTGTGTAGAATAATAACTTTCTCCATTTCATTCATACAACAAAGTTACATACAGTGTGGTTCTGAAAAAGTTTGGTATCACTAAGGTATTGCTTAGAATTTTAGGGGAAGAACATCTAATACAGGTAAAATCCTACACCTTTGTGTGCTGTGTTGATTTTTAGCCCCTTTGAGTGCCCTTCCTCTCCATTTTCTTTGGGGTGAGAGGAGTGGGTGTTCAGGTGTGACAAAACCACAATAAACATGGAGATGATAGCAAGTCATTTACAGTAGGTTTGTTCATCTTTGTAGACCTTAATCCTCCACAGAACTCTCTTGCAGATTGCAAGAAGAATCCTCCTTCTTTCAGAGTGAAATGCCAGTCAAACTGCGTGTTTCCTGCTGCATTTATTCCATGTATTTATGCTCCCAGGACATGGATCTTTATATTTCAAGCAGGTAGAGGAGACCTCTAGACTGTTTAAGGTGGTTTAAACTGTCATGCTTCATCCATGAACTTTTTTTTAATTGACACCACTTTAGATATTCAGAGATTTTAGTGAGAGGCAAGTACATAGTTCTCCTGAAAAGAAGGGATGAGGAACTGCTTGAGGTTTTTTCATGTCTCACGTAAACAGGGATAATAAAAAAAACAAGTGGGAATAAGGTCAGCTTTAGAATTCTTGTCTGTAATTTTTACATTATTTTTTAAGTTTTCCAGCTTTCATGAAAAGAAGTGTTGGATTGGATCCAAGACACGTATGCAGTGCACTGTAATTCAATATTGTACACTCATTTATATACTAAAGCAGCTTTGCAGCATTATCTTAAGTACAAATCTTTAGCTGATACAGCATTTTATGTTGGTCATTTTGTTTGGCTGTTTGAATAAGTACAAAGTTTTCACCGTGTATTCAAACAGTGTGATCATACCAAAGCTATTTCATGCAATTATTACAGTAGGATTTGCCATAAGGAAATAGCTCCATAAGTTGAATTGAGTATAGTAAAATAGGTCTTGCAGATCTCAAATTTTGGTACTCCCCTTCTTTTACACCGTTTTTCTTCAAGCAGTAAGTAAAGCGGTTGTCTCATTTTCACTGTTGTTTCCCTCTTAGAAAACAGGCTGAGATATTCACATAACTTGAATAATTTCATCTCCCCTGTAGTTGTCTTTTATATTGACCATTAAAGAATTTCAGTAGTTAATCCAAGGTTACCCTTCATTATTGTGCAATACCTGCATCCAAGTGTAGTGGCTTTCACGACAAGTTTTTTCTTTCCCTCAGTGAGGATTCTGAGCCTGACTGGTCTGTCATCTGCTGATTGGCACAGCCTTCCATCAGATGAAAAGATGGAGTCCAAGCTCTGCCATTGTGTCCTAGAACTGAATTTGGCATCCTCTGGATCCCATTGTACCAACTGTGGTGCTTTCAGGCCAGCCTGCAGTGCTTTCACCTGGCAAATCACTGGACAGTGTGTGTGAGAAAGACACAGAATTCCTTAGGAACACCTTACAGGAAGCTGAGATCAGTCACCCTCCCTGCCCCATTAGGCTCATTGCCCTGAGGCTCCTCAGTCCAAGGTTTCCTTATCAGCTGTAAAAATTGAGTCTTGTCCATCACAGCCTCACATCACTTTCAGTAAATGACACGAGGCTTAGAATAAGTGGTCAGAAAATTGAAAGAGGTTAAGAATAAGAAAGTTTCACTCCAGCTGCATCGAGCAATGTTAGAATAATGTTAGGTTTTTTTGTTCTTTTGGCTCATTCTGATTTTCATGTGTTTTGTTTGAAATGTACAAAAGTGTTAACTTTTGAATAGTTAAATAGTTGCTCTTTTGTTATATTCTTTTGCCTAGTACAAAGCTGATTTTATTCACGGTCTGTTTAAGCAAAACCATCCAATAAAAGTCTTATGAGAGTTCACTAAATGTTTAATATAATCATCTATTAATTATTATTCATCTGGTTTCTTCACTTTCATAATGGTAGGCATTGTTGTATAGATTAGTGGGTGGGAAGATAGCTGCAGTATTGATTTTGGAAGTCTTCCTTTAGAGATGAAGATTCCTGTCATTTTTATTTTTCCTGAATTGCTATAGCAGTAAAATGAAAGTCCAGAGATGGTTTTCATCCCCCAGAGTGTCTGTTTTCCAGTCCTGCTTTTTCCCATTTTTTTGAGCATTAGAAAGTCTTTCCTGCCTGTTGGTAGAAATGCTCTGATTCTTGGAAAATGTCCTTTTTTGATTTTAATACTAAGTGTAGGAGACTCAACCAAAGTTGATTCTTACCACGCAGTTTTCAGTGTCATCAGGGAACAAGAGGAAAGTTGTCTCTTGCTGAATTTAGGCAACTGTCATTTATTTCTGCAGAATGAGAGCACCCAGCCCTCCACTGGATAGTTTCTCCTTTGGACTAGTGTTTGTTTGGTCTGCTGAAGGAGTAAAATGAGAAGTTCTGTCTGTGCATGAAGGGCAGTTAATTAGTGGTGGAGACTCAGGCCCTGCTTGAGGAAGGCTCTGTGCCATCATCCCCGAAGGAGGACTCTGGAGCCAAGTTCTTCTTTGTGTGGGACAGATTGTGCAGCTGTTCTGTTGTATCTGCTCTTCTGGTTTTGTTCAAACCATAAAAGAGCTTTGAGGGAAAACATCTGGGTGACTTGGATGCCTTGGATCCTCTAGACCCGTATCTTTCTGGATGTGAGCTTGGACAGAGAACAGGAATGGGATTAGTGATGTTTCAGGGAAAACAAGAATGCAGTGACTCCAGCTGTATCTGGAAGGCCCAGCTCTGTCAAACAGATGGGCTGGGAAGGACTGGAGTTTCCAACACTGGGCCATGTTCTCTCCTGGTTCCCTTTGCTACCACAACACTCGCTCCTACTTTTCACTACTGATGTTCACATCCTTCTTGTACCAAGCTGTACCAAGCCCCAGTGCCGCCTGTGGGGGATGTTACCGACCACTTCAAACTGAAGTGCATGTCAGTGGTGCTGCAGGAGTTCTGCTGTTGATGAAGGGACTGAGTCTGGAGCTCTGGGCATGGCAATGGAAAATGGGCAATCCCATAATAAACCAGAGATTTTACTGTAGTCCCTGTTCTTGTGTCCAGTAGTCGTGAGCACATTCCTATTTTCTTTAAGTATTTCCTGAGGATGAAATTGCATCAATATTAAACTACGATGTAAAATTGCTTGTCTGTCTATAAGAGTTAATGAGTAAATGTCTTTTCACAGTTTGATTATTCCATAAAAACATTCTATTGCCTATTTGAAATGAGGCAATAGTTACCAAATTAGGCATGAGCTCCTACCACTGGTAAGAATTGTTGAAAATGCTGTTTCAGGTCACTTCACTGGTGAAGTTTTGAGGATGCCCCTTTTCACAGAAGTAGTGGAAGTAATTTCTGCTTGTTATTGTTCATGCTTTTCATCCTGGAAAAACTACAAATTGTTAAATAAATATGGAATTAGCACTAGAATTAAGTAGAAGATAAAATTTGATTTTTAGTTAGCTTAATGTGCACAGAGATAAACCTTACACAAACCTTGGAGGGGTATGGACCAGCAGGTTCTGTGCTAAAACTGTGACAGTCTTTTCATGTTGTCCACTGATGGTCATTTACTGTGGTTTAAATGCTCTGTAAGATTGGGCTAGGCAACATTGTTTTTTTTTTTAATGAAAGCATACATTCAAACTAATTGTTAAAACTGTCCTTAAAAATCTTTTATTATACTTGTGGCTTTGTTTAATTCTATTGATCAACTGTGGCAATGAATAATGTTTCCTGTTCTGTAAGCAAGAGACTACAGGAATATTTTTGTCTTTTACAGATTCTCTGAAGTTTTTTTAGAAATCCACCTTTCTATGATTTTTACAACTGAGACACGACATAGGGGAAATACAGAAATACTGTTTTCTGTCCAAGGGAGCTGGATAAAATGAAAATTCTGAAGTTCCCGAAGTGTCAATGAGCATGGTCACAGTCTCTGTTAAAGAACTGCAATGTC
The DNA here is from genome assembly GCA_035583235.1 of Hafferia zeledoni. Taxonomy (NCBI): domain Eukaryota; kingdom Metazoa; phylum Chordata; class Aves; order Passeriformes; family Thamnophilidae; genus Hafferia; species Hafferia zeledoni. The sequence goes on from JAWWEV010000001.1 coordinate 113,532,808, forward strand.
TTTATTCCTGTTTTTTGTTGTGACTGATAAGGCAGAGGTTTTCTTCTTTTTTTTGGAGCTTAGGATGCTGTCTTTGAAAGAGATAAAAATAATGGATTGGATTTGAAATACCAGTGGCTAACATGCCAAGTACCATATTAGAGTTAAGATCAGAAAGGAAAATACATAATGCAGAATCTTTCATTTGACAGAACAAAAGCCTGGCTTAAAATCTGTGCTGGTACTTAGTGGTCAGTCCAGTCTGTGGCCTTCCAGTTGGAGCAATGTTGTAGATGATGATGATGATGATGATGATGGTGAGTGTACTGTCATGAGACATGGATCCCTGTTTGGTTTGAGTTCAGTGTAGTTACTGAGGTGTGTGATTCACCACCACCCATACAATTCAAGGGAAGTTTATAATGAGATGTGAGAGACTGTTTAGCTGGTGCAGGTTTGTCCCTTTAGCTCTTCACTTGCTCATTTTCTTTGTGTAGGCAGAAAAGTGGGGTACTGGGTAAGGAAAGTCTCTCTGAAGGGTTATAATAAAGGAAACATCAGTTCCACAATAAAAATGTAATACTTTTTTAAGCCCATCTGCTCCTAACTTCTATTTAAAGAAGTAAAATAATGCTTTAGGTGCAAACAGTTGCTGCATTGTCTAGAGGAAATTCTGTACCTTTACTTTGCCATCAATGAGAAAAAAACCTGTTAGAATTCTAGAGCCAGAAGCATTTTTGCTGATGGATGCAAAAGCGATCTTTTATGTGTTTTGTAAATAAAAAAGCCTATGAAAAATATTTATTGAATTTCCCATTGCAGCTGCTAACCTTTTTTCCTTACAAATATCACTGCACTTGGAGAGTAGGAATTAATCAATGTGCCTGAGCAGTGTGTGATTTTGGGCACTGTGGTTAATTCCTGTCCCATGTCCCTGTGGGTACAGTGCTCCCCACAGACGTTCCTGTCACCTGCCCACTTGGCCCCACTCTCTGAGTTTCCCCAGCTGGGACAGCAGATGGGACTGTGCTCTTGGACCTGGAGCTCCAACCTGCCCTAAGTGGGAATTGTTGTGTGGGCATTGGGAATTGGGTGGATGTGAAGGTATTTTGTTTCAAGCTGTCATTGGATTTCAGGCAACAATGAGTCTTACCTTCTTTCTCAGTTCCTCTGTGACTTTAATTCTATTGACTTTTAGTTGCATTTCATCTGTCCCAATTTTAAGCAGTTGGCCTGAGAGGCAGCACAGCCCTGGTTACAGTCACATTGTTTCTGCTCCAAGACAGAGTAGTGAGACAGCATTTTTGGTTTATGTGATGCAGTGCCATCATTAACAGGGGCATGTGAAGAGGATTTGAAGGTAAGGAAATAGAATCAGAGCCAAGTTCACCTGTCATGGGAATGTGAAGGCAAGTTACAGAGGGAAAAAGTGGCAGGATTTTGTATCTGTGTTTTCCTGGGAGGAACTGAGTGGCTCGAAAGTAACAGAGCAATAGCCATTAGTTGAGTCCCTGCATGGCAATGGTGCCAGGAAAGGGAGGAGAAAGTGGGAAAAGGAGCAGGTTGGTGTAGTGGGAGGAGATGTGGCTGATCTCTCCTAGGCCTTCTGTTCTCCTGCTGCTGCACTATGGGAATCAAAAGCAACCTGGCTGTTGGCAGTGACATGAAGGATCACTGTACTGTATTGTTCTAAAGTTGCACTAATTCGTGAGTCATCCTTTCTGAAATATCAGATGTGTTACTGTATTTCATACAGCAAATTAGTTTCTCTAAATTAATGGAAAAGATTAGACTTTCAAATACACCAAAATATCTGGAGTACAAAATTACCCAATCCTTGAAGAATCAAAAGCCATGCACGAAAAACGTTACTTGTAAACCATTATTTTGATACGTTCTTCTACAACGGTGCTTTCTGATCCACTTTCTGTTAGTCATATAAATAACATTGATTGTAAAGTAATGCTTCAGTAAAAAAAATAATTTTTAATCTGTGTTTTTCTTTCAGGGCAATTAAAGCATTTCAGGAGGCGCTTTATGTTGATCCCAGCTTTTGTCGAGCCAAGGAAATTCATTTGCGACTTGGGCTTATGTTCAAAGTGAACACAGACTATGAGTCTAGTTTAAAGGTAAGTGTGAGTCCTTTCAAATTGAATTAACATTTCTTACAAGTTGTGTTGCATCTTAAATCTGCAAGGAGTGCATAAGGGCAGAGCAGTTAAATGCCACCTGCTGTAGAAACAAAAGTGCTCAGTGTGAAGTGTCTGAGTCTGAGCAGAGCAAGGACAGGATTTGAGGTGTGTGAGGTGCTCCCTGTACTCAGAGAACTCCAGCAATATTCCACATGAGCACTGGTGCTCCAGAAGATAAAAAATTTGGTGTAGGCTTCTTAAGTTAGTGAACTTCCTGGGAAGACAAAGGATGTACAGAAAGTTGAAGGGAAAAATAAAAGAATTAGCAGCTTGGGTTACTTGATTATTTTTTTCTCGTTGTTTTGTTTCTTTTTTTCCCCCTAGCTGCCTTATTATTAAATGGAAGTTATTAAAATTAGTAAAACAGGAAGTTTCTCTGCACAATAATGCTCTCATTTTTTTATATAATTTCTACTTTTCTAGCAGCTAATCATTCTTTTGTTTCCTGATTTGGGAGTCACCTTCTAAAGCAACATTTTCTGGCTAATTAGTTGAATGTTATTTGTGGTGATATAGCACTTTGTTTCTTCTGTACTTCTTTAAATTTTTTACTGCTTACATTCTGTTTTGATCTCCCAACTGTAATTTGTCATTTTATCTCCCTCCATTTAACAAATTTACCTATTTTTTTCCTTCCTGGCCTCTAAATTTAGCTGTGTGTGTCTTGGAGAAAGGAATTGTTCTTTAATGGAGTTGCATGTGCTGGGAAATACACCTGCAGGGCTGAGAATTTTGTAATTGAGTGCAATTTCTAAACATATTTCTGCGTATTAATCTTTCCTAAAAACTACTGAAAACATTAAATGTTTTGTTCTCAAGAATCTTGAGGCATCCATTTCTTGGCAGATTGCTTTCATGCGAGTTGCATTGAGTCAAAAATCACATTGTCCAAGATTTGAAAGAGTAGAGGACTAAAAAAAAAATTCTTTCCAGAGAGAGTAATCAGCCATTGGAATGGGCTGCCCAGAGAGGGGGTGGATTCCCCATCCCTGGAGGTTTTTAACTGAGATTGGCCGTGGCCGTGAGTGCCATGATCTGGTAAAGGGACTGGAGTTGGACCAAGGGTTGGACTTGATGATCTCAGAGGTCTTTTCCAACTCAATCCATTCTATGATTTTTTTCTCAATTTTTCCTTTCATTATTTGTGATAGTGGGAACAGCTTCTCTCCTCAGGCTTCCAGACTCCAATATTTCACCTGCAGAGATGGGTGGAGTTGGAAATCATGCCTGGAGAGGATGATACTATGTAGGAGTAGGAAAGATTCCGTGCCATGAATGGTGAAAGAGAGCAAGGCGAGGTGGAGGTGGATCACGGTGTTGGAAAGGGATTATGTGTGAATTTGGGTGGTCCTGTTGCCTTAAACTTTGGAGTAGATTTGGTATGTCGTGATACATAGGAAATAAAGGAAATGCAGAGGCACTTTTTGGTTTTATTTTTTAAAGAAGTTGGGACTAGAGAAGATTAAATTTTCAAGAAGGTAGTTCATGTGTTAATCAAGTAGTAGAAGAAACTTCTGCATTTTAATTTTTTATAGAAATTGATCAAGGAATAGATAACCTTTTCCTGCTGTGCCATAAAATTTGCAATTCTATCAGTGAATCAAGTATTTAAATAGATTCTATGATAATTCAATCTAAATAATTTACTGTGTTTGACGTTCGCAACTTTGCAAAATAAATCAGTCCCTTATTACAAGGATTTTGAGTATACCAAACTTCAAATTTTCCAAACACCAGCTGCAAATACAAAAAACACCAAAGTGTCATTTTGAAAACAGAAAAAAAATGAATCTTTTTTAATGTAAAATTATCATGATTCCATTGCTTTTATGTGGCATGTGGTTAAGTCACTGAAGAAGACAAATGGCAGCAGCAAAACCAGCTTAGCCTGGGGCAGAGAGATGGTCAGACCTTCCATTTCTAGTTTGCTTCCTTTGCTGTGGAGGTTGCAATCCTTAGCAGAGAAAACAGGGAGGAACAACAAAGAAAAGACCAAGGAGAGGAATCCACAAGGTTTGAACAGTTTCAGCTGCTCTCAGTTCAACTCAGCTGTGGATTTAAGGCAGAGTGGAGACTGCTCTGTTTTGAAATCAGAATGTTACTGATTGAAACGTATCAGTTAATGCATCTGTGTCATCAAAATATGTTAATTGAGGAGTAGACTATGAGTGGAACAAGCAGGGCAGTTGCTTCTTTAAAAGCCAGTCTGACTGAGATATATAAAAAACACCCTGAGCCAGAGCTCTGAGAGGCAAGTCAGAAATTGCTTCCTTGGTGAAGAAAGCGAAGCAAAGTGCTGGTGCAGTGGTTGTGCATGAGCATGGGGAGGATAAAATGAGGAAGGGATATGATTGATGAGACTATGAAAGGATGTTTTCACACAATGTCTGTCTCCTTCTCTGAGTGTCCCATCTTTTCACAAAAGAAGGATAAGTAACTGAAAGCAGTGAAAAGATTGGGTTGTCCTGTGCTTTGCTTTTTAGTTTTGTGGACTTTTTAAAAGGATCCAGGATTATAGAGGGCATTTTGGGGGGTTAGGATCCAGCCTGCTGGTGACTGACCTGGAGCACAGACCCTTTCCTGGGGCTCTTTGCCCAGTTTGAGCTCTAAGTTTACACTGAGGTGGAAAGTGGAAGTATCTTTTCCTCTGGTATTTGCTTGTGACTGCTCTGGATTTCACAGATTGTACCAATGTTGCATTAATGTACTTTGAAATATCGTAATGTTTTTGATGGTATTTAAACATTCATGTTAAGTCTGTAATTGCTAAGAATAAACCATTGCCAACAGATGAGTCATTGTCAGTAAGAGTCATTGTCAGTAAGAGTCTTCAGGCAAAGGGGGAAGATGCAAGTCTGAAGGTCATGTATGCCATGTTTTTCTCAATTCTGGAGCATTAACATAAATCATCTGTATTTTATGTAAGCAATTTAAGCACAAAATTAATTTCTACTATTTTAAGATGTTGATGAGCAAGATAATTGCTAGAGTGCTGTTTAACAAGCGTAAAATCAACTCCCAGTGTTTTTTCAAAATCAATTACTGCTTTTGCAGGTTTTTAACATTGCTGCACTTAAGTTAACTTGGAAATTACTATGAGAACCCTTGACTGCTCTGTTATCCCATTGCCATAAACTCTGGCAAGAACACCAGTGCTGTTGGAAATTACTTGGCCTTCAGACTGGCATTAAGTTAAAAAAGGAGTGTCCCTTCTGGTTGGAAGGAAAACAGCCCCTGTGTAACCTGAGAGTTGGGGCAGCATTGCCTCCAGAGGAGATACATCAAAGCTGAATATTCCCCATTCATCAGAAAAGCACAATTGATTCCCAAATCAACTGGCAGTGACTTGTGGGCGTGGATTTTTTTTTATTGATTACTGTATCAACAACATCCTATTAAGGTTTGCCTCACAGTCCCAACCTTGTCACAGTTCACTACATGGCCCTTTGTGTTCACCATTTTCCACAAGTGGCACTGGGAACAGCGGGGGGTGTGTTCAGTGGCGGTGGCTGTAGTGGCACCCTGATAACCTGAGAGGAGAATTCATACTTAACAGAAAAAAAGAAATCTTGATTTTTCATGTTTATTGGAATAATAACATTGAGAGAGCAGTGCAAGGGAGGGAGATTTTCTGGGGTTTGGTTTTGTGGGGGAGTTGGAGATTTTTGGTGGTGAATTGTGTGGGTCTTTCCGTTGCTTTTGTTTGTTTTGTGGGGTTTTTTAATGGGTGGTCAGTAGGAATGCTGGACATGAACAGGTCATTTTATGGCAAACCAAGCAATGTTTTTCTTTGGGAATTTTGTTTGTTTTTAAAATATTATAGGTGCATTCTGTACCCAGTAACAAAACCCTTAGAAGAATGAGAACTAAATTTCTCATGTTTTCAATTATCTGCCTTGTAGCAGAAATACTGATTCTGCCTTTCACTTACAAAAAATTTTCCTCCTTTTTTATACACAAAACTGTTATTCCAGTATTTTGCTTCAGGCTTATGCTTTCATCTTGCCCATAAATAATCAATTTAAATAAAATTTTAATTTTTTAATTATTCTTCTAAAGATTCTCATTTGTTAGTAATGTTAAGACATGCTGCTTATATTAGGATAAGAAAAAGGCTGCAAAAGAATTAAAATTTATTGGGAAAATGTGCATGAATTGTATGAATATGCATGAAATATAAAGAAGTTAAATACTGATGTACAGATGAACAGCTTGAAGTCCTTATTTATACTCAGTCAGACACTTCCCCATCACTTATTCAAATATTTCTCCTGTATATATATCTTTATGAAAGATATTTTTAGCTACTGCAGCTATTGTATGCCAAGGCGTAGCTGTTATAGACATATCATTCATTTTTTATGTCCTTTTTCTGGGTAATAAGTAAACAAGTATTTATTAAAGTGACAAATTATGACTTCAAGCCTTCAAGTGCTCTTTCTCCAGCTAGTTATCTTTCATATGTGCTTAGTAATTTTTAAGCTTAGATATTGTAAATTGAAATTGTATATATTTATTTTTAGTTGTTGAAGAATTAACTAGCCCAAATACATGGAGTTATGAGAAGTTTTAGTTTCTTATGTCTAGTTTTATGGCTGTGATTTTACCAGAAACAATTACTTTTTTTAGATAAAAAATGAAGTAAATGGATTTAGCTCTTGCAAGGTGGATAGACACGATTTCAAGTGTTTCCCATAAAAAAAAATCTTGTGAAAAGCAAGATGAAATGAGTCAAAATATTATTTTAAGTAAAATGAAAGTGGACGGAAAGCAGCATTTGGGAATGAAATTGCTCTGTAAGCCTTTGTAGTTTGCATGTGTGTGTGGTAGAGAGACATATACAAGAAGTGAAACCATGGAAGTTTTTTAATGCAACTTGGCACTAATGGACCTGCAGGAGAGTTATGAGTGTGCCTGGTTTTGACAATGGGTATTGATATCACAATGTCTGACCTGTTTTCTTTTGTTCTCTCTTACCTAGTTTTGCTTGAGGTTTTGGCTAATTCTGAAGTTTTCCTCTAAAAGAGAATTATAGGTGTATTCTAAAAATGTCATGATTGCAAAGAGGAGTAATTGTGAAGGTTGAATGAATGTGCTGTGTGACATCTTGGATCATTCTGGAGGTGGGGAAGAACAAACCATGAGAAGATAAATAGAATTATAGAATGATAGAATGGATTGGGTTGGAAAAGACCTCCGAGATCATCAAGTCCGACCCTTGGTCCAACTCCAGTCCCTTTACCAGATCATGGCACTCAGTGCCACGGCCAAGCTCACCTTAAAAACCTCCAGGGGTGGGGAATCCACCCCCTCTCTGGGCAGCCCATTCCAATGCCTGATTACTCTCTCTGCAAAGGATTTTTTTCTGGTACAGTTGATTCAGGTATTTTTGCTGGTGCACTTCATTCATGGACCTTCTGGTGAGAGGCATCTCAGTGCAGGCTGGCCCAGGCTTGTCAGGTGTAGCTCCAAGGGTGGCATTCAGGCACAAACAGGACAGTGATACTCTCTGTGTGGGCACAGATTCCCGGCAGGGACTGAGCTTTCCAAGCAGCCTGGGCGGCTGCGGGGGCTGGAGAGAGTCCTGGGATGACCCCAGCTCAGGCAGATCAGCTGGGTGGTGATGCTGGGGATGTGGCAGCAGACAGCAGGCAGCCAGCCATCCCCTTTTGTTGGTACAGAAAAATCAAGAGTGAGCGATTCTGATCTATGTAAGAGCCTGTGAGACTGAAAGTAGCGAAGAAAAAGCAAGACCACGGCTGCTGGTGTCCAGTAAATGAGAAATCACTCCCCTGGAGGAGTTAGCAACTCCCCAGAGGTTTCTCATGAGAACTCCTTAGGTTTCTCACAGCACACTGGAGATGTTCCTGAAAACATCTAGGATGAGTTCATAGAAACTCTGGACTTGTGAGATATGCTTTATAACCAATGGGGATTTGCAATTAGGTGGTGTGAGGTTCAATTTAAACCAATTGAACGTAGCCTTAACCCTGTATAAACTGTGTGCAGTGTGAAATAAAGGGCATTCACTTGATCACAATGATCACTGTGTAGTGTCTGGTTCCTCTGCCGTTATTTATTGTTTACTTTACCCTTTCCCTGTGGCACTTTGTTGCGTCTTTCAGTCACTTAACCAGGAACAGCTGCATTGTGATGTTGCAGGAATTTAATGTATAAAACGTGCAGACAGCGTGAGCATTGAGATAGCTTTGTGAACATTGCTGTGCAAGATACTGATTGATAAATTCAAGTGCAAGCTCTTTTTGCTGGTGAAAATACAGCCTCTTGTATGATTGTTCTGCTTGAAAATAATTTGTCTCTTCGAGCTAGTCAGAACAAGAGATTTTTCGGAGCATCCTGCCGCTATTCAGTGTATGTTGTATGTGTGGCCTTTGTTCCTTCTGTCCTCAAGCAGCTTTGTTCTGCACTGCCTGTATAAGAGTTTCCCCCCAGTCTTTTTATTTTTTTTTTTTTTGAATGTTGGGCAAAGTAAACCGAGTGTTTACACTACACAAACCTTGATGTTACAAGCTGCATTTGTTGTGTGCTGCAAGGGCACTGGGGAGCAGCACGATGAGCTGCTGGAGCAGCACATACACACACGTGTCCTCTCCTGACCCTCTCCTCTGGTCCCAGAGATCCCTGGCAAATGGAGCCTTGGCTCGCTGCCCTGGCTGGTTACACAAGGCTTCCCGTGTCCTACTTATGTGAACAAAGGCTGCTCTGAGGAACACGGGTAGCACACCTAGGTCACATAGGCAGCAAAAGCCATCTCCTGACAGAATTTCACTGAGTCATGATGGAGCTTTGCTTCATGGTAAGTCGGTGAGAATTGTCAGGTTTCAAATGATGACTTGCCTTGCTTGCTAAATAAATGCAGAACCGAGAGCTATTGAACTTGCTGATGTCATCCTGGAGAGGAGGAGGGAGTAGAATCACTGCTTTGAGGTCTCAGGTTTGGATGTAAACAGAGATGGTGCTAAAAATCTTGCACTGAGAAGGAAACGGTTCATTTTGTGTTGATCATTTGTTGATTAAAGAAACAACCGAAACCTGTGTATTTGCCTCTTAAACTGTAAAGAATCGGTGCTGATTCTACTAGAGAAAACATGTTAAGGTACCCTGAATCGGTGTCAGATTTGCTGCCAGACCTAATGCTTTCATCAGTTCTGATTATGTGGGAGCCCCTGTACTTCTAATCCCTGGAAAGGTTACCTTCGGAATTGTTTCCCCAGTCAGAGGCAAGTCAAGGACTCCAGAGGAGACTAAATAGTCTGTAGATAACTGCAATCACAGATGGCTACAAATGAAGGTGAGCTAGGACTTGATGATCTTAAAAGGTCTTGTCTGACCTGAACGATTCTGTGATTGTGACTCCAGCCGCAGTCCTTGAAGAGGGACAGCCTGTTAGTTTTTAACATTCCAAACGCTGCCTTTTAGGTAAATCCTCTTACTCGGGATTTGAATTTCTATAGACTGCTGTCTGCCTTGAGGTATTGTGTGTCGTCTCTGAGCTGCAGCGGCCTCTCCTGCATAACAACTATTCCTCACAGCAGCAGCAGCAGCAGCCTCAGTGCTGCAATATTTGAGAGAGGTGCAGATGTTTGCCAGCCGCTGCTGTTGGGTGCAGAAATGGAACTTGGAAATTATTCCTTCTTTTTTTCCCTTTTTTATTTTTTGGTCATTATGATTAGTAGATCTGCTTTTGGCTGATGAGGTTGATGTGTTAGAATGCATGAATGGGTGTTTGGGGTTTTTTTTCTGTCTGATTTTGAATACTTAACGGGAGCTATGTATTATTTATCCGGCAAGAGGTGTAGGTTTGCTCATGTATGTGCATTTTAGAGGTTCTTGGTTTGAAAGGTTCTGGGGTTTCTGTGTCTTGCTTTTAATTGTGTTAATTGTTTAGTGCAGACGGTGTGTTTTTCTGTAGTTCCTGGCTTTGGTTTATCAGTTTCTGTGCTGTTTGTAGCTCAGGGAACAGGGCTAGTGGAAATGTACTACACTTGGAATGTTGTCATGATGTGGATTTTAAAATACAAAAGTTGGCGAATGTAGCAGTGAAAACTTGAATTTTTAGGAGGCATTGCTGAGAATATTCCTGCTTTTATTCTTTTACTGTATACCACTGATACTATTGACATATTTATATATAAAAATGGTTACATTTTCTTACATGGTCACCTGCCTTCTCTCAGTGAGTCTCACTGCAATAACCCCTCTGAAAAGCTACTACAGAACAGTTGTCAATTGTTTCTTTTTAGATCTGCTTGTTTTTTATAATAGCATTGCTAGGTGAGAGCAAATCTGTTCTTCCTTACTGCTTTATCTTTTCATAGTAATTGCAAGTGACAGTGCAAGATGACACATTTGTACAAGGAGGATTTTGTACCTTTTGGATTGGTAATACTCAGTGTACAGGCCAAAGCCTTTTTTTTTCCTTTTGTCAGGCAAAATGCAATTTAAAATAGAGCATTTTATTTTTATTTAGTCCTTTTTTTTAAGTTGCCTGCTTAGTAGAATCACTATGGTAACAGACTAAAGGATGTCTCTGAGGCACTCAACCTGCATTGCAATGTAAGTGAGGGGAGGCTGTGACTTCTCTGACTGCTGAGCAGCAGGAAGACGAACAGGCAGCTAATACTTAATATTTATAAGCTATTAATTAATGCTTGCTTTAAGGTTAAAAAGTTACTTTACGGATAAAGTATATGTGAGTTCTCTGGGTTTTGTGCTCTGTCCTGGGGATGACATTGCTAAAATGTTCATTAAAAGTCATAAATTTGTGTTATCATTCAACTTGAGCTTTGCTTTTTAAAGGCTGTTGTATATTACAAATGATGTAGATAAAGTCAGTGAGGAGTGAGCTGCATCAGTGTGTACCTCAGAGAGCTCATCAAAGACTCAGCATTCTTTTTATGGTTTTTTTATGCATAATACATGTATTTTCTAATATTTTTTCCTATTAAAATTAGTGGTTTTTTTGAAATGTGATGGCCTGTTAAACTCCTACAAATCTTTGAGATATGGGTTGCATAGACATGCTATACACAAGGTGTTATTGGCACCAGAGGAAAGAGGAACAGCTCTGAGTACAATACTGAAAGTGATTTGTATATACATCCCTTGATAAGGATTATGTTTTTCTTCCCAGCTACACCAGTAAGCCCCTGATGCCACCCAGTTTGGCATCCTGAAGAGTCAGAGCTAAATTACAATTTTTGTGCTGGTGAAATAAAATATACTAAAGCATCAGTCATGTTTTGTATATTAAAAACCACCTGAAAATTTATTTTGTAGATAACTGTGTTTATTAAAAGTAGTTTTCTATCCTGTTAATATGTTAATCCAATTTCTACACTGTGTAGAGATTTTCTGTGAATTTTGTGAAAAAGTTCAGAGGCACTGGAGTTTCTGTGCCTGTTCCATTTGTTTTACCACACTTGTGTTTCAAACTGTGAACAGTGATCAGTGAATTATCGTGACATTTGTGAAATGATTGCTCACATCCAGACAGACAGACTTCATTGCTCTGCTTTTGTGACCTTCCTACAAGAGGGAATTATTTGCCTCAGAAGCTTTACAGTCTTTAATGTGTAACTGAACTTACCTTAATACCTGGAGAAGCAGATGTGAGAACTTAGGAACTCTTACAAACTTGTATTTTAATGTGAAGGTGTTTGTATTAAGTCCTCCTGGACAAGAGTTCAGTTTTTAAAGGCTCAAAATCACTGAATTTGAAGGAAGAGTGTCCTGTTTTTTCTAGATAGACAAGTTGAGAGCTTTGATATTTATCTCCACGAGGTTGAGCCTGTACATCTGCAGTCCCACTTGTGTATTCAGAGGAAAACCTACTCTTCCAATTTTGACCGTTCATTTGGTGCCATAATTCATCCAGGTGCTATCCCAAAGGTTTTGTGAGATGTCTGTTGCCATCTTACATTACTACAAACATTATTGTGTTTGCAATAAGAAAAGTTGACTTTCTTCCAGTAAACAGTTGAACAGAAACTGAAATTTGTTTTCTTTAAGACACATGGTAAAACGCAGCATTGATTTTCAAGTACAAAATTGATTTACTCTGAGTAATTTGCCAAAGTGCTGGTATTACTTTGTTTGAAAAGCAAATAATTCTTCTTTTTTTTTTTTTCAGCATTTTCAGTTAGCTTTGATTGACTGCAATCCCTGCACTTTGTCTAACGCTGAAAGTAAGTAACCTATAAGTATTTCCATTTATTTTGTTGTGGATTTTTTTTTAAGTCTTATGTTCACAACTGTATGAATTTTTAATGAACCAATTCTTCAAAATAAAAAGAATTGGTACTGAGAGAGGGAGAGTGCCTCCATCTATCAGGAGAGATGTTCCTGTAGAATTGTGGATTGTTTTATTAAATGGAATAGGTAGAAATTGAGACTTGGCTTATTCATTGCTCTGAAGACTGGAGTTCTGGAGGGAACTCGCTACTTGACTGCTTTGTTGTCTATTTATAAATGTAGTGCTTGTGCCATGGCACACAATTAAGAGTAATTATTTAAAACTCTGTGGCATCTTGATAATCTATCAATTTTCAGTGATTATTTTCACACCATTTAAATTTATAGACCTAAAATTCAGCATCAGTCCTAGGCTGTAGAAATAACAAAAAGTAGTGAACTTACTTGATTTTTTGTTTTATTCAGTGCCAACCACCTATTAGTCTGTATTTGAACATGTTAGTCTTTAGTGCACTTAATCCTTCATGTGCATCATGGATTGTAGGCTGCTACAGAGCATCCAGTGGGTATTTATCCATAGTTAGTGGAATTATTATGCAAGAATAAGTGGATGTACCTGCATGTTTTGGAGTCTGTAAGAATTTAAAGGCACAGAGTTGTGAGGGAAATTACTCCTTCAGTTTTTAAGGTCCCTTTGTGCTGTTGTGCTTGTTACCTCCGAAGTCTCACTTTGGAATCATTGGATAAAATATTTAAAAGCATTTCTCTAAGAACTGAATGGAAGTGTGAATATTCTATCAGCAAGGGCAATGAAACGGAGTTTGTTTACAGGGGTGAAACCACTGGCAGTGTCAGTCCCCAGGAGACAGCTGTGCTCCAAGGTCTTCTTCAAAGCTTTGTCACTTATCAGGAGCAGGCACAGATAATTTTGTAAAAAGTTGCAGAATTCCCCCTAAGTCAATATTCTTTTATTGTTTTTCTACCAGACATGTGATTCTTTTATTGTATTTCATGTTTGTTTCTATTCTTTCTCACTGAGTTTATCACTTTTCACTATATCTCTGAATTGTGTAAGGTTTTCCCAACCCTTCCCTCACAGCCCTTCTGTCTCCAGGTCTGTTTAGAGGGATGAGCTCATGTAAAGGCTTCAGTGTCCCATTGCAGTGTGACACTGAGTTTGTTCCTTGCAGAAATGTTTGAATATTAAGCCTGTCTTCTTCCTACTTAGGCAATGTCTAATGTGACACCTTTAATTTCTTCCCCCTGCAAGGCATGGCTCCATTTTGGAGTTTCACACTGAAAGGGTTTTGTTACAGGGTAAAAAATTAAAGAGATATTTTTTAGGTAATGAACTCCTGAAACAAAAGCAGGGGATTTTCTTTCATGGGTACAGAGTGCAGTTTGACGATGTGGGGAACAATAATGGGTGTGTTGTGTGCCCTTTAGCAAGGAACACAACAAGTTTATTAAAATTTTAGATGATGCATTTTATGCTAACCTGCTTTGCCAAGTGCACTTGGCTTTTTTATACTGAAGGACAAAGCAGTGCACAAAGGGAGGTTTTCCCCAGAGAGAAACCCTGGAACTCCAAATTACCTGTATGGTAATTTGGTGTCACGCTATTCTGTAGCTTCAAGGGAAAGGAATCTGAGTAATTGAAATAAATTGAGCTTGGCTCCAACACAGGTATTTTCTTACTTGTAATCCTCAGGAACATCAGGCAAAAATCTGCCTCAAAGGAACTTTTCTTTCCTCATGAAAACAGAGTAAGAATTGCATTCATCTCCATTAGCTTTAGCTACCTGCCAGCCCATGCCTGGTCCAGGGTAGCAGTTCTCAAGCCTTTTCTGCAATGATTTGAGCAGCACGAGGATAATTTTCCCTCTGCTTTTACTCCTGCACAACTTCCATTTTTCCTCTCCTAGCCAGCAATTTTCTTGCCTCCAAGAGCTGCTGGTTGTATTACGGCATTCTGGGCAATTCCTGGGAGGAATTGAAGATGCCTAACAGTAACAATCAGAATATCATCTGTAATTAACACTTTTAGTTCACTTTTACAGGGGAAAGACAATTCTTAAAATGGAAGACAAAACACCTAAATCTAAGCTGGCAGTGGATAACGCAGTTTTCTGTTCTGTAACCCACCTAGTCTGTCTCTGCAGTTGAATTAAACTCTTCATTTCTGACTCTGTTATGTACAGAAAATATTACCTGCATTCTTTTATTATGCATTTCTGCTTGAGGAGATTTTATTGCTAAGTTTATTGAAAGGTTAATGGACTCTGTGTTTTGGAATAAAAATAAAATCAATGGGCTGCCTTTCTGCAATATCTGTTTACAATTTTCTTGCTTTGTTAGGACAAATATTCATCCTCTGTCAACTCTGGTATATTAAGTGTAAAATATCAACAAACACTTTTTTGTGTCTTGAAAATGTGAGTTGTCTGTTTTGCAAATTGGAAACGTTGTTGATTCCTCACTTGAAAAAACATCTTTTAGTTGTTGTTCTTCATTAAAATTAATAATTTTGATTTTCCAACTCTTACAGTTCAGTTCCACATTGCCCACTTATATGAAATCCAGGTAAGCTTTAAGCTCATAGTTATAAACTGTGGTTAAGTTTTGAACTGTATGATATAATCAGTCTCTGAAATTCACATTATAAAGGCTTTGGTAAAGTTAAACTCAAGTCTTGAATCACTGAAGAAACTTTATTTGCTGTGGCTATGTTAAAAATACTTTGTATGTGGACTGTCATGCTATAAAATTGAGCAGCTGTTTTAATAAACTTAATGTTTACTATTCTGCCTAATTGAGTGCACAAAACAAAACCCAAAATACAACTTTTCAGAAAGTTTTTAAAATTATATTTATATTTAAGAAGTTAGATATTTCTATATCCATTCATATATATCCATTCATATATATTTCTATATATATATCTATTTCTATATCCATTCATATATATTCACATTGTATCTCATACACACACACACAGACACACACACAGAGTCAATTCCAGACAGTTGCCCAGGTGCCTTTTAAGCATATTAGACATGATAATTTTTAAATTCAAGTAAAATTTCAAAAATTTTTAATTTTTCAAAGTTAACTGAAGATATGTGACATTTGGGATCTGAGGTCACTGGCACATAAAGCTTATTAATTCTATATCAAATCCTACCCTGGAGTTTTCTAGATGAATCTCTTGGGAAATTAGAGAACACCTCCTGAGCTTCCAGAACACAAGTAAATTAAAACCAAGGAGCTACTGAAACAGCTATTGTATATTTGTAATTTGACTGACTGGTTATATAACCTAGATTTTGTGCCCTTCTATCACGTTTTTAGGTATCACATGACTGAGGAAGGGATGTGATGTGAAAACACAACCTGTTACTATTGAAATGGCTGACAGACATAAACTGTGTTTTCAGCCAGTTGAGAGTAGCTTGATGAAATAAATGCTCTGTTGATGGCACAGTGAAAAATGGCCTTGAGTATCTATATATTAATAACAGATACAGATCTGATAAACAAAATACTTTTCTTTTGAATGCTTTTGGTGCAAAACTGTATGACAGGACAGAAATCTCCCATCCCAAAGCACCATTAAGCAACTTCTTGGAAAGTTGTGGTTCTTATTTGGCCACCATCCAGATTTCATTCCAGGCACTGGAGCACTTCTGACATGTGGATGTGACACTGTGCTTTCTGACTGACAGCTGCAGGTAGAGAGAACTTTATTTATGGCAAGCCAGAGCAAAAAAGTTTTGGTGGATTCTGCTGTTTGATTTGTTTTGCTTCTGTTGGGAGAGTATCTTGTTTTCTGGAATTTGAGAAACTGAAAACCACCAGGGCTCTGACTTCATTCTGGGTATTACCTCTGACACAATGAAGAGAGGATTTGGAGACAGGCTGGTTGCTTGGTTTATTTTACAGAACACAATGAAACAGGTCTTTTTTTTAAATCCTCCATGTATTTGGAATTATCTACTCTCTAGTACTAATGCAAAAGTTAATTCATTCCTTAATTAAGTACCCCAGTACTGGAGTTAAGTGGTGGGTTGCCACCCTCTGAGCAAGAGATGAGTCTGGTGCTGATAAGGATTAGCAGGGAGTTTTTATGGGTGTTTAATGCCAGTTTCTTTTACCTCATCTGTGGCAGTGAGGAAGCTTATATGTTGTCTAAAGACAGATGTGTTTGGTTCTCCTCCCCTTTTTCATTTCTATGACCATTCACAATGCAGCCAAACATCAAGGACTTTGGATCTTTGGAACTATCATATAGGTATAAGGGAAAAGTTCTTCCCTGTGAGGGTGGTGAGGCACTGGAACAGCTGCCCAGAGAAGCTGTGGCTGCCCCATCCCTAGAATTGTCCAAGGCCAGGTTGGATGAGGTCCTGAGCAACCTGGGATAGTGAAAGGTGTCCCTGCTCGTGGCAGGGGAGTTGGAATTAGGTGATTTTTAAGGTCCCTTCCAAACTAAAACCATTCTGATTCTATGAAATAAAAGTAAAAAATATTCCAGATCTGAAAAACATGCTCTATTTTAATAGAATCCTCCCAGGCATGTGAAGATCTTTTTCAAAATGTGAATATTTGGCACTTACATTTACCTCTTTGACATCTGGATTGCTGCCTCTGCTGTCATGCTCTACAGTGACCTTCTGTTCATTTGCTTATCCTTCATAGTCATAAACTACAGATTTTGTTCCCAATGCTAAATTTAAGATTTTTTCCTGATTGTTTTTCGTTTGCTGGACATGGATATTTTATTTATTTATATTATTTGTTTTCTTACCAGTTGTCTGCATTTCATGAACACCAATTAAAAATCTTTCCTACCAACTTCCCCTTGTTCCATTTGAAAGTATGTAATTGCTGCTTTAATATTTCTTCCTGCCTAGAATAAGGTTTTAAAATTACCAGAGTTGTCTTTTGTGATTTTAAGATTTCAAGACCCTAATTACATTTTTAACTTCTAGTAGGTATTTATATATTGTTTGAGTCCCTTTTAAAACACCAATACTCATTACTGTCCACTGCATGCTTAAAACAAATCTAACTGAGCCACAGTCATTTGCATTGAGGTGGCTCCATTTATTTTAATATGCTCTTCATCTGGTTGCCTGTATGGAGTCTAATGTTGAATTATCTGAAAGCATATTTG
>JAWWEV010000001.1:113553002-113565502 GCA_035583235.1 Hafferia zeledoni
AGTTAGTTTTAAGCATAAACCTGAGTTTTAGAGTTTTTTTTCCCTCTTCCTCTGCTTTCTCCTTTAGCTGGTTGGGGAGGGGGGAAGAACCCTTTTCACTCTGTCTCAGACAGTTAGCGTTTTGCCAGCTCAACCCAAGACAGTTGCCACAATAGAAGCAAAGGCACATGGCTGTGTTCATAAAATCCTGCCACAGGTCTCTGTGCGAGCAGTAAGAGCAGTGACTGAGAATTGTCTGCTGTCTGAAAACTGGATTAACTCTTTTTATTCAGTCAGCACAGGTCACCCAGTTTCGTGGTGTGGGGAAAAGGATAGAGTGGTCTTACTCAGAACATTCAAGGAATAATGCCATTTCTTTTGCTCTTCGCTGTTAACAGTGGGATTTACCAGTGTGGTGTTTATCACAGATTCAGTCTTTAGCAGCTGGTAAGAAAAACACCTCCTAAGGAAGCATAGTCCGAGTGGTGCACTGCTGCTTAGAGGAAATAATAGAAAATACCTGCCATCTGCCAGGATGCTGCTTGCAAAACCCAGTCAAAATATTTGGTTTTTTAGGTTTTTTGTTACTCTTACAGAAAAATTGGTTTTGGCATCAAAACAGCCTTTGTTTATTTTCCTTAGCTAGTTAATGTTTATTGAGACAGAATTTAGGCAAGTTCAGATGTCTTGTGAGAAAATTATTAGTGTCTTTGCTCCTGTTGCTGGTTTCCAAAGCTGTGACTGGAGAAGAGCCCTGTGATTCCCAGATAAACTCATCCCAGTTGAGCTGATTGGTGCTGACTTGTTCAGGTAGATGTAACAGTGAGATCTGTACAGTTGGATAAGAGCAGTTTGTTTCTCCTTTTTTTTGCCTTTACATTTGCTTTCCAGATAACCATTCTCTTCACCACTTTGCCCAAAATTACATTACATTAGTGAGACTAAAGATCAGATTTGTCCTGGTATTCCTTCTCCAGTTTTACTCAGCTGTTGCATAAGGAAGAGTGTAAAACCAACATAAACATCTGCTTAGAGATTCCCAGATCACTCTCCCAATAATTTTTGCCTGGGGACATTCCTAGATGGTGTCCATGTAATTGGCTGAGACACCACGAGGTGCTGGAATGGGGAAGAGCTTCATCTCTTCAGAGACAATGATGTTTACTGGGAAAAAACGATTGCCACGAGTTCAACGTGAGAGGGATTGATAAGCATTAAAAAGGCCCCTCTACCAAGAGCACAGCAGAGGGGTTTGTTCCAAATGAGATTGTAAAGACCTGGAAAAGAGCATGGAACATTTGTGAAGTATGGACACAGTCCTTGGTTTTGTGTATTGTATTAAAAATGCCCCAAGACTGCCAGAGCAGTCAATATGTGGGTTAGGAATTGGAGTTAGGTCTTTCACATGGGAAACTGCACAGCTTGCCAGTTTTCCATCACCTTCTTTATGTACATATTTCACTTTATGCACAAGAACAAGAGGTGCAGTTTCCTTTACCTGTGCTATTCTAGTGAAAAACTTTTGTTTGCTCTCCCTCTCTTGCTTTCTGCCTATTTCACTCCCTGCACAGAAGGATAAAACTGGGAATCAACCCTTGTTTCAGCAGTGAAACCAGATAGGGGTTGCTGGTTCTCATTTCTGTCTCCTAGAAACAGATTTGTTCTTTTTATCAGTGAACCTCAGTAAAGATCTCCTGAAGATACAACACGTTATCTTTCAATCCAACAAGGTTCTGATGTAACATAAAATAGGCACACAACATTTCCAAAGATACAGGAAGTTATTTAATGTCTTTTTTTTACCCTTGTTGGTAATCCCTGAACTATTATCTTCATCTCAGGCTTTGACTGGCACAGCATCTGATACATATACCCTTAATGAACAGTTACACAGGTGAATTTCAACAACCAACCTCACATAAGCCTTTTTTTTCTTGGAGCATGAGTATTTTCTGTATTCTTAAGAACATCAGAGACTTGGAATTTGAATCAAAATCATAGCTTGTTTATGAAATTCATGACAAAAAGCTGTGTATGTTGTATCTCTCTACAAAAATCCCTGTGTTCTTTTACTTCCTTTTTTTTCCCCTGATTGGTAGAGTTTTGACTTGATTGATCTTCAGTCAGAATAAAGTACTTTTTTTTCAGTACTACAACCACTTGACTTCTAACCTGACATTTCTTGCAGTCCATGAAATATTTGAACTTCTGCTTGTGACCAGTTTCCTCTTAGAACACCTCAGGCAGATGATGTTTAGTAGATGTGATCTTGTTTTAGATTATCTTTATTAAAGCTTGGAAGTTTGCAGAAGTATCATGGTATCTGGAAACAATTGTGAGCCCATGGAATAAAAAACAAGCTGTATGGAACAGGTGGGATGAAATACTTAGGGCATAGTCTAATTAGGGAGAGTGAAGTAAAGCTACAAATACTCACCAGTTCAGTTCTCAGTCTTGCCTACTTTGGCATTTCAGATGAGATCTGAACTGGTCTGATCCTTTGAGTGGTATTACCTTGTAATTAGACTTTATCAAAAAGCTCAGATAAGCATGGGGTGCTGAAGTTTAGTTTTAAATGGACATACAGTGAGGGTGTGTTTACAGCTCTGTAGGTAACATGAGCTTTATACAAACCCTGAGTATTTTGTGAAATTGGTATCATAGTGTTCCACAATGGGCCATTTATGGGTGGGACACTGTAAACATGCAGGGACAGTCCTTTGTCACATCTAACATTTTACAAGTATTGGCAGAAAAGCAGTGGATTGTTAAGACAAATACATGGATATTGAGCAAACAGCAAGACATTGCTGAGCACTGTGGTCTGAAGTGATTTCAGCAAGGCAGCTGCCTGCCACAGAGGATTCCCTTGTTTGTACTCACTGCGTGGACAGCAGTGAGGGGGTTTTGTGGCTGCTTGAAGGAATTCCCTCTGAGCACAGAGGCAGGTGAGGAGCAGCTTGAGAAGATGATGATGAAGGGGCTTTATCTGAAATGGTAACCAAGCCTTGCATCAGTGCTAAAGTAGATATGTGTTTTAATAGCATGTAAAATATTATTTGGGAGAATGGATTGTGGGAGGCCTTCAGAGTAGGGATGAATAACTTGTCTAATGGAATGAAAGAAGAAAAGGCCTTTGAAAGAACATGATGTGTGGTTGGATGAATTTGTTATGTAGATGAGAGGTGATGGCATTTGTCAAGGGGAACAGGAAGGATGTTGTAATGAAGCTGAAATGACAATAATACAAGGAAGATTTAAGTGGAGATATGAAAATTCTTAGTCCAAATGTAGACATGGGACAAATAGGAGGATTTAGAGGCAAAGGAGTAAACAATATAATATGTAGATGTTATATATGCTATATATATTTCATAATTGATACGTGTGACAGGGTGGCATTTCTCAGTGTCAGGAAAGGTGTCTGTGTTCAGAGGAGGAAAGAGCTAACATTTTCAGGTTTATTGTTTTGTAGTAGAAGATTGAGCAGTTCATAATTATGGTACTAATCTCATAGGAATTATTTAAACAAAAAAACGCTTTAAAAGTACATGAATGCGATTTTAACTTTAGGTCTTTTTTGTCCTGTAATTTTAGTGTAGACCTTTAAAATTAAAAATTTCATTCATAATATTATATGCAAGTGATTTTATTGTTTGATATTCCTATTTTTAAAGAGACACTAATACTATGAATATCCTGCTGTGCCAAAATATTAAATGGTCTTGGGGAATTTCACTTATACCACTTATGGATTCGTCTTGTAGGCTGGATGCATCACACCGTGGATCAGCTTGGAGACAAGGCAACCAAGGAAAGCTATGCTATTCAGTATCTCCAGAAATCTCTAGAAGCAGATCCAAATTCTGGTCAATCCTGGTATTTCCTTGGAAGGTGAGAAAAGGCTTTATAAACACTGTAACTAGATTTGTAAATTTTTTTGAGGATACTCATTGTTGTGGGTTTTTCCTCTTAATCCTTTCAGAAGAAAAGTGAAGGGAAAGGATGTATGTATGTGCTGAAGTCTTAAATTTTCTGAGAAGTGCATAAAAAGACAAGGTGCTAACATACTTAGGATGAATATAGATTAGAAGTTGAAATGAATTATGTTACCCAAGTGATCCTGATTTTTTTTTAGTTACTATTCAGTCTGCACATTTACAGTAATCTGAATATGCCCTGCCTGGTGTTACCTGTTTCTCCTCCTCCTCCCACATCTTCTGTTCTCTCTCTGTTTTTTGTAAATGCTCTGTGAATGTTGTTTGTACCTTTTTCACAGTTCTTTCTCTTTTTATTTGCTCAGAATCCCCCTCCTAATCTCAGTCAGTTTTTGCACTAAAGTACAAATATTTCCCTAGCTATAGATCCCTTTATAAAGGTCATACACTTTAACTGTACATTAGGCCAAGATAGCTCTATTTAAGTGTTCTGTTAATTATGTACTTTGAGACAGTATTTTTTATTGAAAAGTAACTTACTCCCAGATGTAAGTCATATCAATTTGATGAGTTTTCTTGGCCACCTTTTTAAGAAAATAGAGTACTTTACACAAACCAGCAGTAACTCCTGAAATAATCAGGTTTTGGGGAAAGCTTTGAGGACAATTCAAGTCTGTATGTGAACAGGTCAGTTCTGTTGAGAAATACATCAGAAAAGAATAACCCAAAAATAAAAATATTATCCTAGGCTCAGTATCTTCCAGGTGACGTTCTTGGAGATTCTGATCACATAAAACTGGAACCTGTTCTTGGTTTTGTCATGCTCAGTACATTCTTCCAGCCGTTCTGTAAGACAGGGCTCTTCAGTGTGGAGGCTGAGGGAGGAACACAGCGCTGAGTGAGTGTGAAGGGCCACGTGGAGGGAAAAGGGAAAATGCACCAGGGATCATCTGTCTCATCTGATCTTCCACTGGGCTGAAACCCTGTTTTTAATTCAGTAGTTCCACTCCACGTGCCTTGAGCTGGTTGAGTTCTCAGGCAGCAGGACAGAGGAGGCTCCATGAACTCTGTGCTGCAGCTGCAGAGCCCCAGCTCCTACACAGCCACAGCCTACACTGGGCACAGTGAATCCTGGGGCAGTGCAGGTGGGGGGGAAGGGCAGGAAATGGGGTGGAAACACAGGAAATGGGGCAGAAAATTTAGTTGGAGCATCTCTTACACTTTACAGGGAGGACTAGAGCGAAAATGTTTCTGTGCCCCATTTCTCCCTGGCAGGAGAAGAGGAAAGAAAGCGTGTTATGGGGTTGTGCGTTTACTCTTTTTTCCTTCCTTTTGTATTCCCTTGTGTTATTTCTTCCCCTGCTGGTTGTTCAGACTGGGTAGCAAGTTGGTTTGAGCCTGCCTTTCAAAAACATGTCACCACTACCCTCCTGTCCCACTGGCAAAACTCCATCGCCCTGAGTTTTGTTGGGGCCCAGTGTTAGTGCTGTTCTAATGAGAGGCTTTATGTATTTGATAAGCAACCACAGTGAAACGTGTCTGTTGGAAATTGGGTTAGACTGTGATTAAAAAGATCTTCTGAAACATTGTATTTAGACTTAATGGTTGTTTGTAGGCAAAGCAATGCTATATTTTGTTGTATTCCTTTCCTACTTTGCCTCAAGAATACCTGAAAGAATGTGGTGTATTTGACAAACCCTTGCCTGTACTGTTCTGCTTGGGTTTTGTTTTTCCTAAAATAAATTTTCTGTTGTTATTTGTGTTTTCAAAGTTGTCAGTTCTTTCTACAGCAGTGAAACTTGTTACAAACAGTACGAGGCACAGCTAATGTGGTTTAAACTATTAAATATGCATATATAGATAATTGATCTTGGCTTTCTTTGAAGCTTTTAATTTTGAAACAGTAGGTATTGCTCCCTGTGGTATAATTGTAGCTCTCTTTAATGCCATAACACCTTTGAATTTGTATGTGAAAAATATTAAAGTAAGAAATTACAAAAAATTCAGACTAGCATATTTTTTCCAAAATTTGGTGCTCTGTATGTGCAGTACAAATAACTGGTTTGTTGTTCATTTCTTGAATATTATTGAGATGCAAGAAATGCACATAAAAAACTTCCCAGGCAATCAGGCACCATCCTGATTGGTTTGGTCAATATCTCCCAATAATTCTGTCCTGTAGAACATTAAGTTTTATAACCATGTGTTTGATGAAATAGGTAACTTAGTTGTTTCTTTATAGTGGTTTCTGTAGATAAATATTGTTTTTATGACTGATAAGGTATCAAAAGCGAAACAAATATAAGTCTTTCAAATACGGTATGACTGTTTTCTTAGAATGCAGTAATCTAGGGTTTAAGTAGTTTACTTCTCAGATAAATAATTAGTAGGACATGTTAAGATGTTTATCTGCTTGTGTCTGGTATTCAGAAACAGCAAAGGATGAGTGTGTGTTTGCATGACTTAACATTTATCAGATCAGTCTTGGTAAGCCATCTTCAATGATTACCTTCTATAAATATTACCAAAGTTCTTTTTTTCTTCTCCCAGGTGCTATTCAAGTATTGGGAAAGTTCAGGATGCCTTTATATCTTATAGGCAATCTATTGATAAATCAGAAGCAAGTGCAGATACATGGTGTTCTATAGGGTAAGAATGATTCAGGGTAATACAGTGATATAATTCCATGCTAATATATGTAAATAAAGAATATCAGCTTTTTAACATTTTTGTACACTCAGAGGGACTGTAAAGCTTTTTTTTTATACCTTCATGTTGTCAGACTTGTCTGATTTGAAGTTTAAATAATCATAGTTTAAACAATCATAGACTCGATTGGAAAAGACCTCCGAGATCATTTAGTCCAACCCTTGGTCCAACTCCAGTCCATTTACCAGATCATGGCACTCAGTGCCACGTAATGAATTTGGTTTTCTTTCCCAATTTTTAAAAATATTGAATGTGCTATGTATAGATAAATTTTGCATGTTAAAATTTTCTATGTTGTTTCTGTAGTTTATATGTTGCTAAAATTTATTAAGGGATTGGGTTGGGGGGGATGTGTATGTATATTTGAGTTGTTTGCATTTTGACTGTGTTATTAATTCTCAACTTTGCTAATCTTTCTATTCAGTGTGCTGTACCAACAGCAAAATCAGCCTATGGATGCTTTACAGGCCTATATCTGTGCTGTACAATTGGACCATGGCCATGCTGCAGCCTGGATGGACCTAGGCACACTCTATGAGTCCTGCAACCAGCCTCAGGATGCCATTAAATGCTACTTAAATGCAACTAGGAGCAAAAATTGTAGTAATACCTCTGCACTTGCAGCACGGATAAAGTATTTACAGGTAAAACTAATGTTTTTAAGAAGGGGGAAATACTCTTCCAAATACACAGCAGAGGGGAGGGGAGAAGTGACACACAAGTTTAACTTGCAGTTGTTTGTGGTGTGTATAACCTGTTTTCATGTGTACTGTAAACATATCATAGCCTGTAATATTTTATTTCTTCATTTTTAAGTGGAACTTAATTCCTTATAAACCCTATTTTGCACATTTAATCAGAGCATAATGTTTTACATCACTTTGCTTTTTTTCTTTGTATTGTCTACATTTTTAAGTTCTCATAACATATAGTGAGAATTTGCACACACTCTCTTTCACTCTTGTTTGCAATTTCAGAAAAAAGGAATTATGAGACCTCTGAATCCAGAGCTCATCTTTGTTCTGATTCTCACAAAGGTTTATATTCTGGTTACCCTCTATACTTAGCACCTTTCTAAAACCCAAAATTTAATCTATCCTCTCTTTAAGACATAATTAGCTACAGCATTTAGGAAGATTTCATGGACTTGCTCTTACTAAAGTAGGCTTGTGTTAAATTTGCTTTTTACATAATTTTTCCTAGGCTCAGTTGTGTAACCTTCCACAAGGTAGTCTACAGAATAAAACTAAATTACTTCCTAGTATTGAGGAGGCATGGAGCCTACCAATCCCCGCAGAGCTTACCTCCAGGCAGGGTGCCATGAACACAGCACAGCAGGTGAGAAGTTGGGTTATGTTCTGCAGGTGCCCAGCTTTAAGGGTTCTTTACAATCGGTAGTGGTCAAGCTTATTTTATGGAGCACAGGATTGGCTTTGATTTAAAAGAGGCCTTTGATTTATTTGCAGAGGGATATTAGATCAAGAAGCTCCCTAAAATGTGGGAGAAATATGGGGGTACCACTTTAGAACCTTTGTGGATTTTCATGATTTTAAAAGATTTCATCTTAAATAGAAATGCTGCAGTGGTTTAATAATCCCGTGAAAGGTACACATTCCTCCATTGATGACCATATGGAAACTGATTTTTCAGTTATTGAGATCAGCTTCAGAATATCTACTCGGCCCTTTTAATGTATGGGGGCTGTTAAAATTATAAAATTTAAAAGAAAGCATTAAGAATATATAGAACCATATTTTTGTCTTCCTTCTGTGATTCTTAGGCTTGTAAACCTCATCATCCAAATACTGAACCTGTACTAGGCCTCACTCAAACACCAATTTCACAGCAATCCTTGCCACTACACATGATTCCTTCTAGCCAAGTAGATGACCTGACCAGTCCTGCCAAGAGGAAAAGAACATCTAGTCCAACAAAGGTATATATTCCGATGAACTGGAGCCCCCTACCAAAATTTTATGGAAATATGTATTCAAATGATGCAGCATGCACAGAATTTGTGCTTGTAAATTTTAATCCTTTGGCATCAAGGTGGGGAATGTTTTTAGAAATTTTAAAAAACATTTTTCAGTCGTGTGTTTAATCAGATTCCAGTTCAGAGAGGAAGTGCCAAGGGCAGTGCAGATCAGGGGCACTGCAGTCACAGCTGTGTCAGCGAAGAAGTGCAGTTGTGGTCTGATGATGGAGAGGGAGACAATCATGTCATCCTGTCTATTGCCTTTGCTTATATTTAGAATTCAAGTGTTTCATCATCATGTAATAGTGTTACAGTAGATAAAGTATTCAGTTTTAAAAGTAGCATACATTTAAGCTAATTGCATAATTTGATTTGCTTGTTTCTCATTATGATATTGGGTATCATTAACTTTTTCCTCAGATACTGTTGGGAATGGTAGAATGAGATTGATGTATGTTAGTATAGTCTTTGTTTATATTGTAATTCTTGAAACAATGACTAGTTCTTTCATAAGTAAGATAAAATCTAGATAGTAAAAGAAATTAGGGTGACCCTTTGATAGTCACACATTTTAATGTAATGTTTTCTCTCAGAATACTTCAGATGTCTGGAGCAGTGGCCATACAGTGTCACATCCTCCTGTACAGCAACAAATTCATTCTTGGTGCTTGACACCACAGAAATTACAGGTAGGTATGGAAGATCTTCAGAAGCTCTGATATATTTTTGTGTCCCTTTCCTTCTTCCTGTAAAAAAAATAAATCTAGGACATGTTTCAGTTTCACATTTCCGAAATTGAGTGTGAAATACTTCCCAAATAATTCTTGGGAGGTAGTTCAAGTTGTTCTAACATTTATGGCTTCTCTAGGTGAGATTAGTTCTGTAATAAAATAAATGATCTCTAGCAGAAACTGAACACTTACATTGTATGAGTTCTATAATTTATAAAGTAAGAACATACATAAGCTCTATTTTCCTCTGATGTTTTAAAGATAGATATGCAAATTGTCACACTTGTGTGCCAAGTGAATTTTGTGAGTTGCTGTAATGTGAGGGATATTGAAAGAGGTGTAGAAGTGTTGTAATACCATCCTTTTTTTCTCTGAGATAGCTTCTCATATCAAACTGCATAAACAAACAAGCACATCCTACAAAATGCAGTTACTCAAATGAAATCTGATGCTGCTTTTCTGTCTTTCATGTCATCCAATATGAAATGCTAGATTTTAGTTTGGAAATCTTATTTCAGGTATATTGTGTTGTGATATTTTGTCTCTCCAGTTCATTAGGGAATGCTGTGAGTTTCAGGAGGAATTCCATATTTTGAAAGTCAGGCCTAGCTGGAAACCTTTATCCATGTAATGCTGATACTGCTTTTGATGCAAAGAAAAAGGGAACACACTGCAGAGGCAGAAGGCATTCTGATTGACTGAGCAGTGTTCTCCTCAATTCCAATATAGTTCTTCAGCTGTTTCTCTGTCTGAACAATATTGGCTTTATACTGTATAATTTTCCACTCCCTTTTCCTCCCACCTCCCCACTGCTTTAGTCCTTCCTCAGTCATTCCTCTGGATCTCTTTCTCTCCAAGCATTCTCATTAATTCTCTCTGCTTATTTTGTATCCTACTACTTTTTCCCCTTTTTACTTTCACCTTTTTCCAGATCCAACTTCCTCCTCAAAGTAGACCTCTCTATCTAAGTAGTTACTGAACTTGCTGGCAACAGCTTGACAAAATTCCAGCATATATGAATAGGAGACCCAGAAGTACATGATAAAAGAGGAGAGTGAATAAAACTTTTGTTACATCTTCAAAGTCACTTTTCCAAAAGTGGCAGCTCAGAGGCTGGATGTCTGTGACATGTTATATATACATACATATATATAAGCCTTATTCATTGCATTCCCCTCCAGAGGGACTTCAGAATGGAACGGACCATCTTTATCCTCTTTTTAAGTCATACCATTTAACAGCAGCAGACTTACTGGTGGAGTTATGGGGTGTGCTGAGTAGTTTAAAATGACTACAGAAATCATATTTTTGGTAATAGATAGTTAAATTTATCAGCTGCAAACGAAATCAGTATTGTCACTTAGGATACTGCTCTCTGTAATTAAGTTACGTAGTTTTCTGGGTTTGTTTTTCATATTTTCTGGAGAAGTTTTCATGTGTGACTATAGGTTTAATTCACTTGATGATGAACAGTATTAATAAAAATAACAAAGCACAAAAAGGTGTTAAAATATACATAATTACAAGAATTCCATATAATCGTACTTGAATGTAGTTTTCCTTAATTTTAGTGTGATAATACTTAATTTTAGTGTGATAATAATAATTATACTCTCAAATAATTTGCAGTCTCTTTAGTTTTAGTAACTGTTTTATTAAGGTTTGGTTGCAGAATAGTGTATGGAAAGACGTTTGAATCTGCAATAGAAACTTCAAGTTGATTTCAGCTTTACAAGTGTTGTCTTCATGGGTACTTTCTAGTATTGTATGCTAGAAAGTTATTTAAAAACCCATGCAATATTAACAATTCTGAACCACACTGCTGTTTTTTTAGCACTTGGAACAGCTGCGTGCAAACCGAAATAATCTAAATCCAGCACAGAAACTTATGCTGGAACAGCTGGAGAGTCAGTTTGTCTTGATGCAGCAACACCAGCAGGTGAGAACAAAAATATTTTTTCTCTATTGGTGTCTGTTGTGTTTCTTGAATTCTGAAGAATTTCTTTTGTGCAGAGTTCTCACGCCTTTTGCTGCATTACGTTAATTTATCTCTTTTTGTATAAAGTGTAATTGTAGATTAGTGGTTGAAACTTAATGGGTTTTTATTATAGGGCTGCCAGGTAATGTAAAAGTTTTCAAGCCACACTTTCAAACTAAAGTAAGTGGACACGTCTAAAAGCAGTTTTGAAAAATATGTAGTTGTAGTAAGCAGTATTGCAGCATCTCCTTCCTGTCGTTGTTCATTTTTCTCCAGTAAAATACTCACACTGAGGGGCCCAGAAGAAAAGTGTGCTCATAGCTTTACCTTAAAAATGCACTCAGCACTTGTATGAGCACAACAGCCATCCTGGTTCTCAAAAGCAGCTGTGAGGATGTATAAAATTGGGATTGACCGGTGCAATGAAGTACAGAAACACTGTATGATCCTTTCTTTCTAAATTCTGCAGCCAATGTTCTTGTGCTTTGTTGTTGTTCCATTAGATGAGACAAACAGGAGTTGCACAGGTACGATCTACTGGAATTCCTAACGGGCCAACAGCTGATTCATCACTGCCTACAAACTCTGTCTCTGGTCAGCAGCCGCAGGTTGCTCTGACCAGAGTGCCTAACGTCGCTCAGCGTGGAATCCGTCCCGCCTGCCCCGGGCAGCCTCTGGCTAATGGACCCTTCCCAGCAGGCCCCATTCCCTGCAGCACAGCAAGAACGCTGGGTAGTACAGACACTATTTTGATAGGCAATAATCACATAACAGAAAGTGGAAGTAATGGAAACGTGCCTTACCTGCAGCAAAACGCACTCTCTCTACCTCATAACCGCACAAACCTGACCAGCAGCGCAGAGGAGCCGTGGAAAAACCAACTATCTAACTCCACTCAGGTACAGCTTCAGTTTGCTCCTGGGGGACACTAAGGAGGCTTCAGGGACAAGGCACTGCTTGAAGTCACTCATTTGTAAACTCACATTTTCTGTTCCCTAGAGTTGGTGACCTAGATGCAAATAAAACACTAGGTTTTACATTTCTTTTGATTGTTAAAAATCTGTGTATTCCATCAGCTCCTTTCAGGATAAAGGAGATCATCATAAATCAAAGAGGGCAGCTCCATATACTGCTCAGCTGCCTACCTTTGCAGAAATGTTTCTGGAAAGGAATACTTGTACGTCTTTTTG
>JAWWEV010000001.1:113570502-113575141 GCA_035583235.1 Hafferia zeledoni
AAATCTTTTTTCTTGGAATAAGTAAGTCATACAGATTTAGTCTATCCTTACAGATTAGTGTTCTCATTGCAATACTGATAAATAGTCACAGAATGTTTTGGTGGAAGGTCCAGCAAGGGACGTCTGGAGATCATCTCATGCAGGCTCCCATCTCACAGCAGGACTGGAACAGGTTGCTCAGGACCATGTCAAGCCAGGTTTTGTATAATTTCGAGGATGGAGACTCCACACCCTGCCTGGACAAGCTGTTCAAGTATTGGGTCACCCCCAAAGTTAAAAAATCTTTGCTTTCCTGTGTCCCAGTGCAGGGGGTTATCCTTGCCCTGCTGCAGGACTTGGAATCATAGAATATGCTGAGTTGGAAGGGACCCATCAGGATCATCAAATCCAACTGCTGGACCTATGCAGGGCACCCCAAGAATCCCACCGTGTGCCTCAGATCATTGTCCAAACTTGGCATTTCCCATTGTTTGAAATTCCCGAGATTGCTGCTGGCCCATTTCTCCTGCCTGTTGATGTCCTTCTGAGTGGCCACAGGGCCATCTGGTGCATCAGCTTGTCCCTCAGTTCTGTAGCAGAGATGGCTTTTTTGATAGTGATGGTTTCAGCACCTACAGCTTGAGCACAGGAGCTCTTTGTGTGGTGGATTCCTCTTTGGAAACACAGCGAGTCCTGCAGTGAGTTTTGAGTCTGTCACGTGGCAGTGCCGATAGTTTTGACTCCTCAAGGGTGTAAGTTTTGGTCCATCTCATGTTTCAGTTGAGCAGCAGGTACATTGCTGTTGTCTTTTGTCTTCAGTCAGTGTAACCTCGAATCATTTTAGATCAACTGCATAACAGATAAGGGCAAACTGTGGGGCTGGGCACTGGAAAACCTGGCAGTGGTTGTGCACATTCCGTGGTGTTTTCTCAGGTGTCTGCATTGCTGGAAGTGCAGGATGGCACAGAGCATGGAAGGCCGGGTTGTAGGTGTTCAGATAATATTTCTTAGCAATGACTTCTGGCAAAGAGACTCCTCTGTAAGCTACAGTGGTATGGAAATGCCTAAATTCAGCCATCTCTGCACTAGCCAGTGGCCTGTGGCAGAAGAGGGTGCTGGACTGAGGGCAATAATACTTAAAAATGCTGCAGCTAAATCTGCCAGTGTTCATCTCTGGTGCCTGTGCTGGCAGGGGGCCTGGAAGACAGTAATTAAATTACCAAATTCACATTTAGTGCTTACTGCTCACAGCCTTCTCTGTGTAAATTATCTCTAAGAACTTAAAATTTCTACATAGTCTTTGGACATATTTACCCCCTTTCTCTCAAAAAAAAAAAATTGAAATCCAAACAAGCTGAGGAATTGAAATAACCTTTTAGAGCACTGTAGTTTCTGTAGCCACGTTTTACAGTTGTCAGTGTTTGTGAAAATGTTACCTAAGATGCCTTTAAAGTTCACAGAGGTCCCTTTAATCATAAGCATGTGGTTATTGAATGTTTTGGGTTGTACTCTGCTGTTTTCTATACTGAACTGTGCTTAATGTTCTTTTAGTTGGAGTGTTACCTGTATTTTTCTGTATTGGAATGCTTGTTGGAATTTTTATCATCACAGTATATTTTATCCCAAAATATTTAATTTGGTGTATGTGTATATATATATGTATGCATATATGTTTGCTATATTTTATATAGCAAGGGTGGTGGTTTTGAGCATTACTCTTTTTGATGTTAAAAATGGTATAAAAGCATGTTGATCTCCTTCTACCCAAACCACTGCATCTGTTACTGTGGTTGAGAGTTAATAGTTTCTAATGTTGTGGGATTTGATGACTAATACAGATCCATGGTACAGCATTCTGTAGCTATCTGTTACAAAGATAAATTTCCTAACAGAGAGAAGTCTATAGGGAGCTTACTTTGTTATCTTTCAAATATTAAGTCTTATTATAATGTTCATTTCCAAGTGACACTTCTAGACATTCATAAGAATTAACAGCTTAACAGCTTTTTTTTTGTTTGTAATTGGGACCATGTGTTTTTTCTTGATGGTAGAAGTGTAAAAATAGCTTTGCTGTCTGATGTAAGGATGAGTGCACTGCAAATAGGCATAAAATAAACTATTACAGACTTTTAAGTTCTTCCTTGAAGTTTAGCTGATCTCTCCCCAGAACTGGCATGTAGTTTTCTTGGGAGAGTAATGAAAGTGTATCCCTCTATTCCAGTGTTACATTTGATGGTTTAGTACACTCTAGTTTTTAAGCTTTTTATAAGTGAGATCTGCAGTTTGTGCTAAGTGGGAAGACACAGAGCATTTTTATCATAAAAATCTTAAAATCAACATTTAGTACCAGGCTTTGCTTTTGTGCTCATTGATGGAGGTGTTGTATTCCTAGTGATACTTCATTTCCAAGATAAAGTAAAGCTCATAGAAGTGTTTCACTTGGGTTCATATAGTCCTTATTTTTTGCCAGGCTCACATAATTGGAATTTTTCAAGGTGGGTAAGGTAATGCTTTGCCCCATGTAGTTTGCAGACAGCTCAGGAAGTGTTAGATGTGCCTTTTTTCCTTTCTTTCTTCCTGAGCAGAGATTGAGAGCTCCCTCTTCAGCCTGTCTGCACCTTCATTCAGCAAGGCAGAGGACTGAGAAGCTGCATAATAAGGAAAGATGAGCAGTGGTAGAAGTGGAGACTTTTTTTTTTTTTTTAAGCAACTCCAAGATCAAAAAGTGCATGGTCTGGGCTGGGACTACTTTTGCAGGTTTACAGACAGGATCTCTCCTGGTCAAATGATGCTTTCTGGAAACTCTGTGTGTCTGTTATAATAACAAGAGATTCAGAGAAATTTTATGGGACTGACAACAAGGTAAACTTTTAGGGTAAGGTTGAAGTGTAAAGGCAGCCAGCCAGCTTCCCAGATAGGAAAATTCTGTTGTGCTCATCATTCCTGTAACTCACCTGTGCTGGGGCTGGTTCCCTGTGGGGGAAAAGGTTCTGTCTACAATGCTTTTTTCATACTAATAAAAATAATAACTGCATAATATATAATAATAGTGGGGTTTTTTCCTCTGCCATTCTTATGTACCTGACAGTTTATGTATAAATTTGAGGATAAGGCTGTCCCAGCTGTGTCCTGAGCAGATGATTAGACCTTGCTTTGTTGTAGTATTTGTAGTTTGGGGATGTACAGGCACGTGACAGCTCTGGAGCAGCAGAATTGTCACAGGTGTGTGCGTGATTGACACAGGGAAAAATGTCAGGGACAGAGAGTATTGAAGGATAATCTGCTGAAAGTCCTGCTTACTTGCAAAATAAGTCAACATTTATACATAGTAGGACAGAAGAAGTTTATCTATTAATATATCAGATACTATGAACTTCAATACTGCATGTTAACCCTTATTTTAACACAGGTAAGGTAATGCAAAAGCAAAGAATTGAAAGTAGTTCCCACAGTACTGGATACATTTGGGTTTATCTCTGTAAGTGGTATCTTGAGGCTTAAAACTGAATTTGTGACCAAAAGTGTTAATGTTTAGAATTACTGTAAAAATTGCAGGAAAGCTGTCAGTGATATAAAACTTGAACCTAATTATTTGGGGTTTTTTCTTTAAAGGGAAAAAAACCCAAACCAGACAAAATCCCAAACACCTGTGCTAGAATAAACTTTATATACAGGTAGTGGGAAGTTATCCTGTAGTATTAGTTTTTGTATATTGGAGCTGCACTGTATTTGCCTTAAATATATTCATATATGCCAGTTCTTACATACATACCTTGTTTTATTTGATATGTTAATTCTGACTTCATCTCCAGTGTGGATAATTATATTCTGTTATCTTCTGGCATATTCTTTTTGCTGTCTGACAATACTTAGTTGATACAGTCTGTTGCCCTGTTGTCTTGTTGATATTCTCTTGGGGAAAACAGACATTTTGACAGGTAGGAACAGGTGGATGTGACTTCGTTTTTTTATAGCTGGAGCAGTAGCTTAATCATTTTTATTTTCCTCCTTATTATTGTGCATTTGGCTCTGTTTACTCTGTGCTTACTTCAAAACCAGAGTGTTTATGTTACTAAGTCGCCTTGAAGTTCCTCAGAAGTCTCCTTGTTAAATAATCTTTTCCATCAAATGCTTACTGGTTGAAAAAAAGTCTTGTTTAAGAGAAGGTGATTTTTGCATCTTTCAGACCCTTCAGGTTTATTTGTGCTTAGAGCACAAAAGACCTGGAATTAGTAGCAGTTTGGGATTAAGTAATGGACAAGAGTTGACTGAATATAATTGAGCTACTGCAGATAGTGAAGTGCAGGATAATGAAGATCCTCGTGTCACAGGAGAGATTTTATCAGGAAGCAACATGGAAATACTCCACCAAAAACTGATCTGTTCAGGTGCTTGGATTTTGTCTGTTGCTTAAGAACAAAGGAGCATCAGAGATATGGAAGTTTGGTGATTTTGAAGGTGGAAGCAATTTATAGGGGTTCAGAAGGCATGCATTGCAATAAAAATCAGAATTAGGCAAAAAAAAAATGCTGGGGACTGTCATTTTGCTTCATGTAAACAAGTGTTGTCTTAATAAAAGCTGCTCAAGTGAAGCCATTAGGTGAAGGGAGGTGCTTTGTATCATCCCCTCAGCTCAGGAAAGAGATTGAGGTGCTGGAGC
>JAWWEV010000001.1:113579881-113602429 GCA_035583235.1 Hafferia zeledoni
CAGCACTTGTGCTCCAGTCCCTTCTCCAGCCTCGTTGCTCTTCTCTGGACCCGCTCCAGCCCCTCAATATCTTTCCTCAACTGAGGGGCCCAGAACTGAACACAGCAATCAAGGTGTGGCCTCAATCTTTCTAGCAGGTGTGGGAATGTATCCTGGAAAGCCATAGAATAGGAAAACAAGGAGTGTTTTAATGAATGTGATAATTGATCCCATGTGATCTCTTGATCCCATGATTACATGAAATAATTCTAAGCAGTCAGCAACAGGATAAGAGGACATTGTCTTAAACTGTGCCAGGGGAGGTTTAGGTTGGACTTTAGTAAGAATTTTTTCACAGAAAGGGCAATTAGACATTGGATCAGACTACCAAGGGAGGTGATGGAGTCACCATCCCTGGAGGTGTTTAAGGACAGACTGACTGTGGCACTCAGTGCCATGATCAGGTTGACATAGTGGTGTTTGTCACAGCTTGGACTCGATGATCTCAGAGGTCTTTTCCAGCCTAATTGATTCTGTGAAATCAAGGTACCTGTTTCATCCATAGTGGTTCATGTTGCTTCTGAGAAGCACAGCAGTTTGGGTGAGGTCCTCAGGGTGAAGCACTCGCATGAATTGTTGATCTCACCCATGGAACAACTCGCCATGGCCTGGGAGCTGCAGCTGTGGCTGCACTTCTGAGCCTGACAGCTGCTCCCTCCCTCTCTTCACACTGTGGGAATGAAGCTTATTCTCCTGCCTGCACAGTCCATGACAGGCCAGTTACCTCTGGAAAGTCAATTTAAATGGAAGAACCCTGTCCTTCTCTTCATTCCTCCATCATGATGATGTAGGTGACTGGATATCCACTTTCTTTTTGGGACGTAAATCAGACTTGTTTTGTCTTAGTGCATTTGTTGCCTCTTCCAGCCAGTAAAAAATCCTCTTACAGGAACTACATTCTTGAAACTGAGATATGTGAGATTTTCATCACAATTGCTGTGGTCAGAAAGGATCTTTCACTTTGTTTGCACTGGCCGTAGTTCTGTATTTCCAGAGGTGAAGGCTGGCAGTGGATACTCAACTGTTTCATTTCAGACACCGGTAGCAAATGTTTTTAGTATTTCTGTAGTGTTTTTTGTAATTTCTATTGCTCTGTTTGGCACACTATCATTACAGAATTATTCTTTAATAGCTCTCTTGCATTGTTATTAATAGTAAGTTATTCTGATTCATACTAAAAAAAAAGATGATAGAGTGAAGCTGGTCTGTTAAAGACAACTTTAAATATTCTGCCCATCTGTTTCCTGTGTCATTTGAATTATGAATGTTTTGCTATCTCAGCTTTGCTTTTCTTTGTCCCCTTTCCTCTCTTAAAATTTCCACAGAGGTTTTTAGTAGCTTAATAGGAAATTATAGTATGTAATTGATAATACCAGCTTCAAGTGCTGGATTTATGAGATACCTTTCTTCATCTGATCTTTTCCTCTCTCTTCTTCCTATTCCTTTACCTTTTCAGACCTGTAGTTTCTCTAAGTGTACTAAAGTTTCTCCTCTCTCTATTGCCCTCCCTCCCTGAAGACCCCACTTTGGCTTTTTGAGCTTTTGCTGAGGTGATTTTCTTGCTGTGACTTCAGTGGCCTCAGTCCCACTAGTTCTGAGCAATGTCTGTTTTTCTTCAAGTTCAGTGTTTCTCATCTTCCTTGCCTCAGAAAATGCCTGTGAACTGTTTATCAATGCAAACTGAATTTTGTTGAAGTTCTCCTTTATTTTTAATACTGTGCATTTGCTTTCCTTGGTTTTGTTTTTCAGTGTGGTAATGCAGAGGTTATTACAACTCCTAATACCTACTATTTGGGTTATAGTTTCACTTTGTGTAGATGGTCTGAATCTCAGGTTCTTGGCACTGTGGTCGATAAATTTCTCTGTGGTGGGGATTTTATATTGCTGTGTTATTTTGGGGTTCTTTTTTTGTTTGGTTTGGGGGGGGGGTCTATGTGAGAACAACAGGGTCTTTGCAATAACTCCATCAGGCATTCAGCATTGGTCAGTGATTGTTTTTGCCACGTTGGATGGTGCCTAAGCAAAGCTTCGGCATCGCTCTTTCACTCCTTTTACAGTTACAATCTCTTCTGGTGTTTGACTCACCTGGCACAAGGAATGAGGTGTCTGGTGTTTTGGCAGATGTGCTTTGGGGGAGTGTAATGGGTTTATTAAATATGTCTCTGTATTGCTCTGACCTTCTGTCAGAGTTCCAAAGCTGGCACATGTTCTGAACTGAATGGCTGACTTGGTTTGTTGGGATGACCACCAGTTTTTGGGGATAACTTGTCTTTGCTGCAGTCTGGGATACACAAGATGTTTTCTCATATTCTTTAAAGTGTTTGTCATAACAATCAGTCTGAGCTGATCTCAAGCCCCAAGTCAATATTACTCGTGGTTTGTGGTAACTTAATTTTGAGCTCTCGCATGCCACAGCAGCACAGATTCTGTTTGAGAGACAAGCTCTATTGCTGGGAGTTTCAGCTAATAGAAGTCAGCTGTGTTTTCTGCTGAAGACTGTTGTTACCATAAAAACTTTTTTTTTGTAGCCAGTGAGTTTCATAAAGGCACATGAGTAATTTATGCATTAGAAACATCCCATTTTATGAGATATAACAACAGTTAGTGAATCAAGTGAGGTTGGAAGAAAGATTTGAATAGTGTTTAGTTGGAAGAATTTGGAAGTAGTTGAGTCGTTTTTAACAAAAATGTAAGGGGTGATTTTATCAGTAAATACTTTGCTGGTGATGGTAAATGGGTGTTGACTGTAGGCTGAGCTTAGAATGAGATTTTTCAGGTTGTCTGGTACAGGAAAAGTTACACATACAGTGGGTTATCCACACCTGGACACATCCAGGGAAAGGCTGCAGGTACAGGCAGTGAGGTTCTCACTCACACAGGGGTCTTGACACAGCAGCTCTCTCGAGGTGGGACTTTTCCTCTGTTGACCAAAAAAATGGATAATGCAGAGATGGCTCCTCTTGCCCCCAAAATGTATAAATCAGGGAGGGGTAGGTGGTGGTTCAGTTCAGTGTCTGTAATGTAGTTGTAGTTGGTTTTTGTGACTCAGCAGGTTTGTTTGGCTGAGACATTGTCATTTTCTGACCTTTGCTCTGCCACAGTGCTCAGCACTGAACTGCACCAGCTCAGCTCCTGGGAAATGATCACCCACCTGATGAGGTCCTTCTCCATTTCTAGTTGAAATGGGCTTTTTCTGTTACATTTTGTCACTTGCTTGTATTTAAAATGGCTATATTTGTAACTAATGGTAACAATGTAGATTTGGCAGGCAAAGTGGGAATAATTTTAAATAATAGCAATTATACACTGAAAATTCTTGATTAAAATATATGAAATTTATTTGCACCTTAAATTAGGGTTTCTCCTTATACAACATTATTTTACATAGGAGATTACACTAATAAGTATTTATTTTATTTGTCAAGCATTGACAGAGGCAGCTCTTCTTTCCTTTTAGGAATCTGGGTAAAAATGGCTTATCTAACAGTAGTATCCTATTGGATAAATGCCCACCTCCACGACCACCGCCTCCACCATACCCTCCCTTGCCAAAGGACAAGCTGAATCCACCTACACCTAGTATTTATGTAAGTAAATCTAGTGGCAGAAGTACATTGCTGCCTGTCTTTTGTAATTGTTTGGATATCTGAATTATATAATGTAATTATTTTAAAGGAGTGCTATTCATCTAATTACAGTGCTCTCCAAACTAGTATATAAGCAGGAAAAATGCTAACCTTAAAGAAAGTCTTGACACATAGTTTGAATCTTAAAGTACTTGCAAATCAAGAATTTCAGTAAACAAGGATAAAAATGCTTCTGGGTTGTTGTTTTTTTAATTATTTATTTTTTATACTCAAAATGTTAGCAAAATAAGCAGAACAGTTCGTTAGATACAATGCACAGCATTTCAAATATTTATGTACAATTTCTTACCAGTGACAGCTTATGTATAAATGAGAAAGTAATTCAGCTAAACTCTCATAACAGTTTGCTCCAAAATACAGTGAAGAAAAATGAACAAAAGTCAAAGTGATGGTAAGAACAAAATGCCAGTAGCAAAAGGCAGGGTTTGGTCGGATAGTATTTCCTTAGGCAAGCATTAAAACTTCTGTTCTGAAAATAAAGTTTCATAATAGCTTTATTGAGCTAACTTCCTTAGTAATGGAAGAATAAATTATAGGTTATCCAGTTCCTTGATAACAGAAGAATAAATTACAGTGTCCATACAGCCAGTGTGGAAAAGTTCAAGTTAATTTGGGTCAGCTCAGTTTGGGGACCAGCAGAGGTTGGTGCTCTGGTTTGGTACTGCAGAAGGAACCTGCCTGAGAGCGAGGTTGAGTTGGATGGGGTTGTGCTTCCAGCTGTTCTTCAGCTGCTGCACCTGAATTCATCTGCCTTAATAACAGTCTGTCACAGCTTTGTCCATCCCAAGCTGGACATCCAGAGTATACCCTGAGAGAAGTTGTTCAGTTATATTGTTACTGCTATACATTATCTGTAGAGTGAGGGGGTTTAACTTCAGAAAAGAAACTGTATTGCCTTGCTCTTCAGAGGTTTCTCTAGATTTAGGGAACGTACAAGGCTACTGTCAGATAAAGAAATTAAGTGCAGGAAACCTGAGTTACGAAAAGCCAAAGCAACCTGGGAATAATTCATGCCAAAAACCAAATTACAGGAACAAATTAGTTTGAGGAGTGAACTCAGCATTTACCATAGAAAGAACTGTATGATGTAGCTGTTCAGCTGTTTGTTGCCCACAGTGAGGGGAAATGGAGAAAATTCCTGTTTTCTTTCTGTTGTTTCTCTCTCTGTTTTTATTATTATTCTTTCTTACATAAGTAAATTGGTTTGACATCTAATATTCCATTATAATTTTGCAGTTGGAAAACAAACGAGATGCTTTCTTTCCACCTTTACATCAATTTTGTACAAATCCAAACAACCCTGTTACTGTAATACGTGGCCTTGCTGGAGCGCTTAAATTAGGTAAATTTACTGAATATTTTTTTACTTTGGGAAAAAAAGTATGTTTTTTTAAAGATAAGTCTATCGGTTGGCTATTTGATTTTGGTATTACTGTATTATTTATTCCAAGTCATTAGGGTAATGTGTCATTTCTCAATTTGCTGTTGTTTCTAATTTTGATAATGTCAAAAAATCCCTACCATGAATCCAGTGGATTTTGTTGAGCACAGAGAGGAGCTGAGCTCTGGATATGGAAATCTACAGTGAGGCATTTTTCCTGTAGAAACTGGATGCATATCTTTTTGTTTAGATTCAATGATCTCTAATCTAACTGTTAGAGCACTTTGGAGTCTGTAGACAAACTATCACTGCTGGTAGGAAATGTCTTATACAATGGAAATGCATTCATAAAACTTTAGTCTGAAAATACTTTCTTGGTAATAGATTTAAACATTGTTTACAGATTTGTTTACCCAAGGCATATAAAATGTTTCTTGGAATGTGATCCACAGAGTAGCTGCCAAGTTTTTTCTAAGCTTTTGCTATTGTGTGGAGAAAAGTTTTTTGATTGTTAATAATTAATGTACAGGTGGGCAGCATTGTGAAGGCTGAAGGAGAAAAATGCTTTAGAGTAGACTTTTAGATAACTGCAGGTATTTTCTTGAAGCTTTTTTGTTAACAGTCATTTATTAATTTTGCTCCTGTTGATTAGATCTGGGACTCTTCTCTACTAAGACATTGGTGGAAGCCAATAATGAACACATAGTAGAAGTGAGGACACAGCTACTGCAGCCAGCAGATGAAAACTGGGACCCCACTGGAACAAAGAAAATCTGGCGGTGTGAAAGCAGCAGATCTCACACAACAATTGCTAAATATGCACAGTACCAGGCCTCCTCATTCCAGGAGTCTTTAAGGGTAAGGTCATTGGTAGTACTGAAGTTATAATTCACAAAGCGTGCATTGACTCTGGAACTGGTTAATAATGGCTATGGAAAGGGAACAGAAGCTGCTGAGCAAAAGGAGACATTTCCTTAAGCATGAAGAACACAGGTAAATTTGCAAAATCTGTGTTGTATAGAGGGTCTGTTGTTCCTCCAAAATGCTTAGTGTACATTAAGTTTCAGAACATAAAACTCACAGCATACCTTAAAAGCTTGTTAATTTAAGCTTTCATATGGTAATGTCAAAATTCATATTAAAATATTTAGAAATTAAAAGACTTTCTTTGAAATTTGGATTGCTTCTAATTTCACACATAATTTGAAATCAGATTTCTTTGTGCTTCATACTCTCCTGAATTTCGATGTGACTTAGAAGTTTGCACTAATACTTGTCTTCTGTTGGCTTCCAAACATAGCAGTTTCTGTTTAGAAGATTGTAGATTTATGTGACAGAGTGAAATGGTAGAAGTAGTATTTCTTCTGCCTGCCTTGGCAGGAGGGTTGGACTCGATGCTCTCCAGAGGTGCCTTTTAACTCTGACTATTCTGTTTCTCTGTGGCTCTGTGAAATGTGATTTCATTGGTATTACCTTTTAATATTTTTACTGAAGTATTGAATACATTCTTGACATTGACTGTGGGCACTTCTATAAAGATTAGTCTAAGATGGAACTAATACAAGAAGATATTCTTGACCAGTTGTTTGTTAGAAAAGAGGGAAAACACCAACTTGGGTAATTGGACTGTTGGAATTTGCACTGCCATTACACAGAAACAGGAATGATTCCAGTAAGAAAGGAAAGAGAAATTCTAAATTTAAACTTTGTGCTTTAGAGGAAAGGATTAGAAACAAAGAACTTAATTGGTAGTTGAAGAGAACAGAAGGGAATCTAGTCAGGAGGTTTGGGGCAAAACTGATACAGGATGAAGAAAAGAAAGAGGGAACCATTAGGAAGTGAAGGGCATGGAAATCATCAAGAGCTTGGGACATAGGTAGGATTTTTCATCCTCTGCAATGCTAAGAAATGTAAGTGGGATATTGACTGAGTGTTTCTGGTCAAGCAGTTGCACCAGCACTGTGTTCTTGCACATCATTCCAGAGGGGCTGGACAACATTACATCATTGGCACATTATACATATACATGTTAAAAAAAAAACACATACTTGGTCATATAACATGGAGAGCCTCACCTGCAGATCTGCACCAAGATGTGAACTGCAGGATTTTCTGATACTCTTTTTTTCTCACTTTCACAAATTCATTGTAAAAATGTAATGTTGTATAAAATAATTTTGGTTTGGCCTGTAAATTAGTAAGACAGTGTATGTGTGTCCTTTGTCTCACACTACTCTGACCTGTTCTTAGGTGACTTTTCAGTGTTCAAATGAAAGCTGCATTTCTTCTTTCTACAGCAACAATCCTCTTGGCTTGCCCTAAGTGATCTTTTTTTTTCTTTATTCTTCTAACAACTATTGCATTGCTTTCCTAACATGTCTTGCAGTATTTGATAAGTCCATCATCACTAGGGTTCCTTTTTGTTTCTCTTTGTCCTTCATTCAAAGGATGAATAAGACATTCTCAGGTACATAGGGCACTTTGAGGTTTAACAACAATCCCATTCAAAGCCAGAGATCTTTGGATAGACTCCAGGCAGTTCATTCCTCCTTTTTGTCTCTTTCTTTTTCCTTCTATGTCCATATACTTGCCAAAATAGAAGTCTTTAGAATAGGGTTTTGAGTGTTCTCTGCTAAAAAGATCAAATTGCATCATTTAATATTGGTAGGATTTTTTCCACTAGTCATGGTCCCAGCTACTGCAGTGCTAAAATAGCATATGGCTATGAAAAATTCAAAAGATTTTATGTAATGGGATTTATAAAATTAGTTTTATAAATATTATTCATCCTGGTTTCATATCAGCATACCTGCTTGACTTTGAAGCAGGGTAGATGTTCCAGTCTGGAAACGTTAACAGCCTTCCTTAAAATTGGATTCCAGTCACGTGCCTAATGAGGCAAACCAGGAGACTCATTTGCAGTTGGAATGAAGGCCAGGCCAACAGAAAGGTTTACAGTGTAGGCATTTTCTCCTGGCCTGCCCTGAGTGTCTCAGAATCTGCAATCATGAATTTTTTTTTCAATGGCTTTTGACTAACTTTTTTTATTCTCTTGACAGAGACATTCACGTAAAATCTTAGATATGGGTATTTCAAATATTGTTTCAGCATCTTGAAACAAATATACTTGTATCTATGCACTTGTCATCACTTTATACTTATGTATTTTACACATGTTCCTTTATGTGTATTTTGTATATACATACAAAAACATTTCAAAATTGCATTTCGTAGGAGGAAAATGAGAAGAAGAGTCACCACAAGGACCACTCAGATAATGAATCCACATCTTCTGATAAGTAAGTGTGGTTTAACTGTGCTAATTCTGGAGTTGATTTTATGTGCTATTTTACATCATTTCCATTTTCACATTCACCTGTTTATATTTTTTGCATTTGTAGCTCTGGGAGGAGGAGAAGAGGACCTTTTAAAACAATCAAGTTTGGGACCAACATTGACCTGTCAGATGACAAGAAGTAAGTTGATCACAGTTTCTCCAGCTGACAGTGGTATCCTGCAGTGTGATACTCCTGGAAATCCAGTGTATTCTTCTCAGGCATCAGTCAGTCTGTTAATAAACACAGTTCCAGTTGCACAGCCCATTTCCAGAATGAAATGGATCTTGAATCTGTTGTTCTGAGTCCTTCTCAAACTAAAATATCTCTTCAGACTTTTCTTTCCAGGAATTTTGTTTTGACACAAATGAATTTAAACATCTATCAGAAACTTCTTTTCTAGTCCTCCTTTCTAATCCATTCCCTTTGTTTCAATATGAGGCTTTAAATTGTTTACTTACAACTTTTAATTACTTCTGACAATACCAGTTTTTAGTCTTTGCATAGAAATTGTAAGATTAAACTGTTTTTTCTTTTTTTGTTTGTCTGAATTTTTGTTTTTCAGTTTTTTTCCTTTCATTCTTACTGTCATCTTTTCTGTTTCCAGTTTTTCATAACTTGCTTCTTTATCCAGGAACAAAATCAAAATACGTAGTAAAGACCAGACAAGTTCTTGCCTGTGGATAAGCCCTGATACCTCTCCCAGAGCCTCAAAAAAATAAGGAATAAATTGAGTATTCTTTAGACTATATATCCTTCTGTGAGTAGATGAAGGTAGCTTAGAGAAACCTCAGAAAATACTAGAAACACTTCAAAAACGTGGCTTTCTTGTCCAGTAATAATTATTTCTTTAGTTCAGTCTCCAGTTAATATATATTCCCATAGAAGATCCAGTAAGTCTGAGCTGTCAGTCCTACCAGCTGCAGTAGAAAATTCTACTTCAATCATCAGAGCAGGAGAAAAGTTTAGGATGTTTGGGGAATAAGGACTGCTTAAGATGAGGACTTTTGTCACTGAAAGATTTGTGTGTGTAGCTACATATGTGATTAGAGGTTGTTATAAAATTTCAGATATCAATGGTGTTTTTTTCTAAAGGAAATTCCATCTGTAGATAGAAAATAGTAGCTAATAAACTATCACTGAATAAACCCTAAGCAGAGGGACTTTACATTAACCTAAGCATAACCTTGAGGCTCACAGGGAACTGGAATTTGATGCTTTAAGTAGTTCTTGTGTTGATCCCAGTAGATGCCACATCTTCTGATCTGTAGTCTCAGCTTTTTCTACAAAACTCTCTTTTTCCTCTACTGGCTTTTCAGATTTGTTGTTGTATTTGGAAATGCTTTAAAATGGAAAGTATAACACAGGGATACCTATGCTAACAATTTCTCGAAAATGTTCGTATTTCCCAAACTCTTTCAGGAGTTTTAGGGATTCACAGTTTGTCAATTTTTGCTATTTTGCTGCAGGTGGAAGTTGCAACTCCATGAACTGACAAAACTTCCTGCTTTTGTACGTGTGGTATCAGCAGGAAATCTTCTAAGCCATGTTGGTCATACCATCCTGGGCATGAACACAGTGCAGCTGTACATGAAGGTTCCAGGAAGCAGGACACCAGGTGAGGAGAATCTCTGCATGAAAAATCAGGTTCTACTGCTGAGGTACTGCTT
Organism: Hafferia zeledoni; assembly: GCA_035583235.1. NCBI lineage: Eukaryota > Metazoa > Chordata > Aves > Passeriformes > Thamnophilidae > Hafferia > Hafferia zeledoni. The sequence goes on from JAWWEV010000001.1 coordinate 113,589,954, forward strand.
TAACTGCCCTGCAGATGTTCTGTATCTTACAGCATGCCTAAACATAATAAAATTGGACATATTGAGTATTCCTTGTATTACTTGTTCAACTGAACCCTGTGTGTAAAAAGTACTAAGTTCCTTTACAGTGGAAATTTCTGGATTTCTGCAGTGTAGTTGCCACACTGACCTCTTGCATGCAGTGTTGGATTCTTTAAGGATCAAAATGGGATAGGTTTATATACTTGGACAGTATTTGTATTCTACATACCTTGAAAGTATTTATAGGCTTCCCAAGTAGGTCTTGTGCAATCATAGAAATTAGTTTATTTTTACTTTTTTAGATTCTTTATTGTCTGAGGATAGGACTCAACCCTCCCTGATGAACAGTGCTGTGTTAGGACACTGGACTGAGACTTGAGAAATCAGGACTAAATTTCAGGATTTCTTTTTTCTAAAGTGCAACTTCAGAAAATTCCATTAGGGATTATGGCTCGTTTTTCCACCTGTCAAAAGAATATAAAATACTGGCATTTCTACATTGATTCTGAAAGCTCTTTTGGAAAGATTTTCTTAGTACTTCTGTATTCAGTGCCTGAAGTCATAAAGTTCTGCACCTGGCTGGGACTGTCAAGAGATATCATGAAACACAAAATCTGAGCTTTTGAAGCATTTATTTCTACAGGAAGGGAACTGCTGGAATATTGGTCAGATTCACAAGATTGATGGTTCCAACTTTTCATTTTCCACAAACTACCTGCAGAATTCTCTTGTCACTGGTAGCTTAACTGTGTGAAGCACCTAATAGTGTGTGAGGTTTTTTAGTAACTGTATCTTTGCGTTTTCTTGGCATTATTTTGATAGAACAGCCTTACATAAAATATGTTTATTTTTCTCTCTCAGGTCATCAAGAAAATAACAACTTCTGTTCAGTAAATATAAATATTGGTCCAGGTGACTGTGAATGGTTTGTTGTCCCTGAAAGCTATTGGGGTGTCATGAATGACTTCTGTGAAAAGTAAGCTGGACATGCTGTTTTTCTTATTTTTATCAAATTCTCTTTGCCTTTCTGAGACCTGAAGGGGGAAATTACCAAGGATGTTGCATGGGGATGTTATTTTATGGGGTTTTCATGTAGTCCGAAAAGTCTTTTAAGTCAAGGTGCAAAATCTAGAGTTTGTACAAAATATGATATTTGTACAATGTACAGAAACCTGGATTGCCTGTGGTAGCTTTGCTCTCAGACATTAGTATTAGGTCCATTATTTGTTTTATTCAAAGTAGGAATGAACAAAATACGAGAAGTGAGAGATTGGTAGTAGCAAATGCTCATCTAGATTCAAGATTCAAATTTATACCACAGAAAGGGGGCTCAGAAATTTAGTATAAGCACAGGCTGCCTGCCACCATTATGTACTATATGGCATCATTCCAGTTTTTATAGTAGTAATGTTTCCACATCAGAAAATCCATCATAGCCCTGCTGTTTATCCAGGCACTGTCCTGCATGTTAAAACTGACCTCTGCTTTTGCCTCTGTAACTCACTGGAAAAAGTGAGGTATCCTGAGCACTGGGGAGCTGCTCAGCCAGCTCTGAGGTTCTTGTGCCTTGTTGAGGGTGGTTGCTTGAAAAACAAACAAACCAATACATGTGTGCTCATGCACACACCAACAACAAGGTGGGGGAAGCAGCAGTTGTGTCCCCTAATCACACTGGTACTCAAGCAGTAGCCTCTGAAGTTGATTTTAGGGGAGAATTTTTTTTTCTTCTTGCCCAGTTAAAACTGGATTAATCTCTTGACTTCAGAACTTTTCCAGAGCTCTGCAGATACATCTCAGTGTCTCTGTATTTTCTGCCTGTCTACTGACAACTGTTCTTATTTCATCCACGTTTCCAAAGACTGGCCATCTCAAAAATGTAATTCCACTGATGCAATTGCAGTGTCTCTGACACAGTATGCCTTTTACTCTCATTATGCTGTCCTTCTGAGGGTGACAGAGAAATTGAGACCTTGGTAACCTCACAGAAGGTCTAAAGTGCCTGGAAAGAGTCACTGAATTGTCTTTGGAAACTGCATTGCAAAGAATCTCTCATGGTGCACAGTAAAATGACTGTATTTTGCATAACCATAGTGGAAGAGTCCATACTTAGGAAATCAATATGGAGTGTTTCTCCATGATTCTGAGGAGGGCCAGCATTCCTTGGATGAATATGGCACAGGCCTGTGGATAATTTTGCCAAGAGGTTGCTTGTTGTGTGGACAAGCATCACACACGTACACAGACAGTGTGAGCACATATTCAAAACCAAACATCCCTGGGATGGGGATGGTCTGTATGGAAAATCAGGCACTGGGTAAAAAAGCAGCGCTCTGCACCAGTGTCACACTAAATCTGACCAAGGGTTTCTCTGCCTCAGCATTAATGAAATCCTGGGAAACATAAAGGAAAATAGATCATAACTAGAAGCCATAAACCAACTTCATGTGGGCAGTTAGATGGTTCAGCGTTCTAATGTATTGCAGGATGTGGAATGTAGAATTATGATCAGGAATTTTATACATGAAACTTTGCCTTTTAAATGGTCTTTCTGGGTCACTGATTAGCTGCGGAAAGCATTTATGGTGATGATGAGTTTTTACAGTTAATTTCGTTGAAGTATCTGCCACTGATGTGTCTGTTGGTACACGCTGAATGAAGTCTGTTTTCCCTGTTGTTTCAGGAACAATATGAATTTCCTGATGGGATCTTGGTGGCCAAACTTGGAAGATCTGTATGAAGCCAATGTCCCAGTTTATAGATTCATTCAGAGACCAGGGGATTTGGTGTGGATAAATGCTGGCACTGTGCACTGGGTTCAGGCTATCGGCTGGTGCAACAACATCGCGTGGAACGTTGGCCCTCTGACAGGTGTGTTTGAGCAGAGCCCTGCTCAGCTTCTTAATCAGGTGGCATCATACTGCATGTGCCACAGAACCTGCCATTTCTGACTAATTTACCATGCTTTAGTAGATTAAAAAATAATTAATGTGCTGTAGATTTAAAACATGATGTGTAGGACAAGGGGGCACGATGGGCTCAAGCTCTGACAGGGGAAATTTAACTTGGAGATCAGAAAATAATTCTTTGCAGAGACAGTAATCAGACATTGGAATGGCCTGCCCAGAGGGGGTGGATTCCCCATCCCTGGAGGTTTTTAACCTGAGATTGGCCGTGGCACTGAGTGCCATGATCTGGTAAAGGGACTGGAGTTGGACCCAGGGTTGGACTTGATGATCTCGGAGGTCTCTTCCAACCCAATTGATTCTATGATTCTATGAAGCTTTAAATAATTTCATGGTGAGAGCAAGGGGAAGCAGCAAGAATGCAGTGTTGGCAGTTGGCTTTGAATGGGCTTGTAAAAATACGATGTTTTTATTAACTGATCCACTGTCTTCTTAGGCAATTTCTTAACTTTCTCACCCAAAATTTTTCTATCCAACAAACTCCACTATAGCTTGTATATGAGTTTAAGGACTATTCCTCCTCTAAACTTTGGTGTGGGTACCTGATGGTAGTTTGGTGAAAGCATCAGGAAATGCAAACAGTTGTAAAATTTTGTTCATGAAAGAACTTTATGTTTTTGAGACCTACTGCCCTGGAAGTCTTTTTGTTTTGAAGCATAGTCTTGAAAGGGTTTTAGATATGAACATGGAAAGAAATTTCACTTAAAAAGAGATTCTGTCAAGCACTTGAAGTGAATGTACTTCAGAAAAACTTCTGGGTTTTTAGGTAGTTTAAAGTGTGTCTTTATATCATGCAATAATAGTATATTTCCAGGATTGTATGATTGACTGACAGAGAGCTCATATGTTCAGTCACAGTGAATTTTGTAAAACGTTTTTAAAAGAAGGGTGGGGTGAGTAGGCTGCTTAATGAAAAGTCTGACTCATTGCAACAAAATCTTTCAAGGAGAGATTCTATACCACAGCAGTGTAAAATTACGATAAAGAGTGAATAGAGTGAGATGCAGATGTTTCAAATCTAGATTTTTTTTTTTTTTAATTTTGGAATATTTGAAAATTTATTAATTAAACGTTTTTAGCATAGTGCACTTTTCCTTACCTTAGAAATGGAGCACTTGTCAGTAGCTTGTTTTCACAAGTATTTGATGGTACTGTGGTGTTTGTTCTTTAAATACACATTTTGAAAAACATTTAATAGAATTACAATGTGGTTTGAAGGAGTGGGTCATTGCAAATGGAAGTTCAGCTATACAAGATACAATTTGTTACTTTAACCAAATTATCTTGGTTGATAATTGTTTCTTAACTTGATTAATTGCTTGTCTCCTGTTGTTTGTGTACAGCCTGTCAGTACAAATTGGCAGTGGAACGGTACGAGTGGAATAAGCTGCAGAGCGTGAAGTCCATTGTACCCATGGTCCATCTTTCATGGAATATGGCTCGAAATATCAAGGTCTCAGATCCAAAGCTTTTTGAAATGATAAAGTAAGTTTTATTTATTTGAACGTTTAATGTATGTTTTTCATACATAAACCAGCAGTTGATTTGCAAGTAATTCTGTGTGAGACTTTCCCATTCCTGAGAACCAAACCAAAAGTATTTTAGATTCTGTTTTTCAAGCACACCATTTATGGATATCCTTCATTTTATTATGTTTTATGTGATGTTGCTGTGGCATAGCTTTAGTAACTTTGTAGTTAAATGTGCCATAGACTGAATTCAGCAATTTGCAGAAACATTTGCCTTAGATCATGACAGCTGTTCACAGTACATATGATCAAAAATACGAAAATTAGGCCATCAACCCAAATATTAGAATATTTATTCTTTTTTTACTGCAAAGTTAAACTTAGTTCTACATTTCTAGATCATGTAGTTAGTGCTCTCACACTGTCACTTGAAGATCCAGTAAAAATCTTTTAAACAGAGGCGAGTAGGAATTTGAAAGCCTCCTTCTCTTTGCTCTTTCTTCTGAACAATGAATTGATTGATGTGTAAAATGATAACTGAGTTTAGTGACATTTCTCATACGCATATTCCAAAATGTAGGAATATTTCCAGGCTTTAAGCACCTTTAGTGATTTTTTTTAAAGAGTGCAACTTCAAGCAATATAAATCATATTTCAGCACCATTCCTAGGCTGAGGAATGAATGAACATTTCAGCACATAACGTAGGTTTGTCCTAAGGAGAGTGGGGGATGAATTCCAAAGCAAATTGCTCATCATGAGAAGCCTCTGGTAGGAACACTCTCTATTTTGCTGAAGTACCAAAGCACTTCTGAGCACTTCTTAGTCTTACCAACATGCTGGATTCACAAGCATTAAGTCCTTTCGTTATTTGCCTTGAATTGGATCTTTTAAAAAAGTAGGTGAGTTAACTTGCAAAAAACGGGCAAGGGAAGATAATTTCTATTTTTTCCCCCAGTAGGATTTATTGGTGAGACACCTTTTTAGAGTAGGAATTTAATTTAGGCTTGAACATCTGTTGCAGAATGGTGGAACTGGTGAAATGTTAAATTTGTAAGGACTCAGAATGTTGGAAGTTGAAGCCAGGGAGGATTGTAGTCACTGCAAAGCTTGATTAATTGGGTAGCATTTATGTGTGAATTCTTGCTTAAAATCGAGTAACTGATATCTAGGGTAAAGAAAACACTTGCTGAAGGCCTGACAGTGCTACCCCTTCAATTAAGCAATTAGTGCTCATATTCTGAATGCCAGCTGTCTTAAACAGGAGGATAAAAATTGAATAGAAATGAGAAAAAGGGGGAAAAGAAGCAGAGTGTGGGAAGGAGGAAGCCAAAAAGTCCATTTAAAAAAACCAAATCCACAAGCTTACTTCACTTTTATCTTTATATCTATCTGTATCCTTCCAAGCCCAGCAGGCATCTATTGTAAAGCTCAAAGCAGTTCTGCAATATTGTTGGCAAAATATGATTTTGATATTTTTGCCACCTGTATTTTGCATTTGCACAAGTTTGGGGGTTTTTGCCACACTTTAGACTAAAAAAGGAGAAACACATGACTGTGCTCAGCATCCTTCTCTGAGAGAATCTCTTAAAATGTTGTGAAGAAACGCAGAGGACAAAATGGTAGTTTCCTGTTTGGCTGACAGCAGCTCAGCTCGTTCTAGCAAGAGACCTAAATTTTAGGTGTACATTACAATTAAACAGAGATGCTGAGGAGTAGATAGAAAGTTTGGTCGTGCATACATTTGGTTTTTCCAGTCCACTGAACCCCTTTCCAGTTTGCTTGGACTGAGCCCTCCATCCAGGTGAGCTGTCAGCCACATCCCACGTTCCATGCTGTGTGTGCAGAGGGCAAGGAGTGGATGATCAGCTCTGGTTTGTGGTCACTCCTGTGGTGATGGTGTAGCTGTTACTAGAAATGGGCATCACCACACTCTGGTGTCTGGTCTTGGCTTTGTAATCCTACTGGAAATGCAGAGACCTCCATGAATTCCCTTAAGATAGGAGAAAAGTTGGCTAATTTTCCTACAAACTGCTTGTCTGCAGGAAAACAGCACCAGCTGGCAAATCACTCCTGGACCTTCTTATGTACAAAATATATGTGTGTGCCTGTGCTTCAAAACAATGACAAATAGTGATTTTTGATAAAGCTGCTTGGATTTCATCTTGGATCGCTGACTCCATTTGTCATGAGGAAATAAAAATCAGTGACACAGCTGTTGTCTTTGTGCCAAGCACAGGTCTGGCTAAAATTGCACATCACGTACAGTGTTTAGGTAGCTTTGACTCCTGTCTCTGGGGCTTCATAGGTATCAGAATAGTACAAAAGAATAGCTCTTGGAAAACGATAAAAAGTAGTTTGTAATTTGATTTGGAAGATAAATATAAATATATCTTAGTGGGTTATGTGAGAGTAACCACTGCAGAGGCAATAAACTAAAATTGGAGCATACATGTAAATATTGAGAAATAGATTAGCAATGAAAAGAACCAGAATAGCAAAGGGGAAAAGTCATAGAAAGAAACTTTGCTTTTGGAAGAAATCTGAAACCTCGTATTTTTAGTTAATGTGCAATTCAGTGCTGTCTTGATAGATAAAAGACAAAGAGCAAAACCCGAAACTTTCTCATGAGATGTTTTTGAAAGATTTTAACAGTAGAATCATGAGCAGGAACACAGCAGACAAAATGATTAAAAACTTGGTTGAGGGAGGACAACCCTCAAGGAAAGAAAAATGAACTGCAGACCTCTTAGATGGAAGCCAGAAGGACTTTTACAAATGCACCTGAGGAAGAGAAGAATTCTGGAGGTAGCACGACCATAGTAATAAGGGCTTTAAAAATTCATTCCAAAGGAACCGAAATACTAAGTTCTTTTACAAAAATAGTTTCAGAAACATAAAAGAGCATGACATGGGAGAAATTATTTTGCACAAAATCATGAGGCTAGATAAAATACATTTAAGTACCAGGGAAGATGTATTACTGAAAGGTACATGGAGGTTGGTTCTGCGTTGCCATTGGGATGGTCCCCCACACTTCAAAAAGCTTTACTGAATATTTAAATATTAAACAGGTGTCTCATTGGCCTTCTGGAATTAATCAGGGTGATGTCCATTTTTAAATCTTCTGTTAAATATTTGAATTTGACTGGACATGATTTACTCTTATCTTCATACCATACCTGTAAAGAATTTGAGAGAGGTGGTGCAGATTTTCTCTTAACTGAATTGTCACTGTACAAGAATAAAAGCAGGTCTACAGGACTAAAAGCTGACCCCATTTAACTTGCACATTGTGACTCTGCTAAGCACCTTCTTGGCTTTTCTTTAGGCTTCCCAAACTTCAGGAAATAGTGCATTTTCAAAGGCATAGTTTGTATGCTTTCTCCCACCCGCAATAGCATGAAATAATTTAACATTTATATTTTCAGGTCCCATTGCTAGGACCTGAATTTTATCCAAGGAGGGGAAATTCATCTTTTAGCTATTGTTTTCTGCTTTGGTTGCAAAATTGGCAAACATTGCAGTGGTGTTATAAGTGCCTTACATTTTGGGCAGGTTTTTTTTCACATCAGTAACACCAGAAAACTCTTTCAAAATAACACTCTGAAAACTCCTGGAAGTCAGGAGTGGAGACAATGGTGGCAAGTGTGCCAGGTGTGCTTCCAGTTGCTCTTTGGCATCCCCAAAGACTTTCCCAGATAAGAGAAGAGAAGAATGGTAGCTTTGAAGTTTGTTTGACTGTTCAGGGCTGTATTGCATAAAAATGTTCTTCCAAAGTTACTGAGCTTGTCAGGAGCAGGAGAGCCCAACACTAATATGATTTAATACATCGTCTGTCACAGAATGGTTGGCCTTAATATCATAAGCCCCACTCACATCAAACTTCCAAAGTGTTGAAGGAGTTACAGCTTAATGAGCTGTATAATTTTCTTGAAATGTGGTAAATGAGAATCAGATGTTTAACAGAGAAACACACTTCCAGTTTTGTGGTACCCTTTTACACTGAGGTTGTTAATGAAGACATAGATTGGTTTTTAATGAAGATGAACAGTATGAGTGTAAAACAAGAGAAGGGTATCTCAAAAGTAAGCCCAAGATTCTATGAACTACTTGGAAACACATGAAAGAAACTTGTTTTTAAAAAAATTAGAGAATGTATATATTGTGTGTTTAAGGCTTTAAAATGGGAGGATGAAGTTGAAAACATTTGATAGAACTCTTGAGCACTTTGTTTTCTGTCCAATGTTTGTTTTTCCCCTTAATTTTTTTCAATCTTCGTTCTGCATCTAATGAGCATGTAACGTAACCACCCTGTGGAGGAGAAAATTAAAGGCTGCAAAGGCTGCAGCTCAAATAAATAGGATAGCTGAGAGCTAAAATTACTGTAAATAACAATGTAATTTAGAAATCTGGTGACCTATTTTGCCAGCTTTTTTTTTTTAGAGAACATTTGCAGCTCATAAAATGCTAGAAAACAAGTTACATTTTCTTGTACAGAAGAGAACTGTAGAGAATTGTGTCAATAAAATGATTTTTCTTTTTAATTTTCTTTTTTTTAGCTTTTACAGAAGTATGGCAGGGAATTGTGGATTTTCGTTTGACATTTAAGGGATTCTTCATTCATAAGGGAAGCATTAGAATTATTTTTTATGTTGATTTTTTTTCTGTGAAAAGACTTACTTTTCTAATACCAACATGTCTTTTCTTTTTTTCTTTTTGCATGGAAGAAGGTCCATGTTGATGGATTCTGTTTCCATTGTGTATAGAGTGATTGCAGGCAGAACTAGGGGGTTCAGATTTGGAATTATTGCAATTAGTAATGCTGAAGAAGTAACAAGGTTTTTAGGATGTTAAAACAGTTCTTTGGATTAGGCTTTAGTCACACGAAATGCAAACAGTTGTGTTGAACTTGGCAGTTCAAACTGACTTTGTGCTGATAAATGTATGGCTGAAAATAAAAGGCAAGGATTGCTTTTGCAAACACATTGTTTTATTGGTCTTTAAAGAGCATTCAAGTGTTTCAATCAGAAAAGAAAGGTACAAGAAAGAAAGGTACAGCCTGTTTGCAGGACAAAGGGCAGTACTGAAGTGGAACAAAACTACACAGAGGTCCAGCAGCACATGCTCTGACTTCTCCCAAAGTCGTGAGTCCTGTGAGTCTCTCTAGGCAGCTATTTCTGAAATCCCAGAGGCAGAACAAGCTCCATCTACAGGGAAAGAAATTGAAGCCTACCTGAGCCTTGCTATGAAGTTGAATGTGGAACTGAACACACAACTGGTTTTGTTTGCAGGTACTGCCTGTTAAGAACTCTCAAGCAGTGTCAGACCCTGCGGGAAGCTCTGATTGCTGCAGGGAAGGAGATTGTCTGGCATGGGCGAGCAAAGGACGAGCCAGCTCATTACTGTAGCATTTGTGAGGTCAGTGAAAGTGCCTGTTGGGCTTGGGCACTACTGTCACATTGATCCAAATTTTACCTTGTCTTTTGTTGTTGCTGTTGAAATTTTGCTGTTAAGCTGCAGCATCTCCATGCTGTGAGCACATACATGTGATGCAGAACTGTCCTGGAAGAGCTTATCCAGAAATTTTTCTGGACACAGGCTGTGTTTTGCTGCAGTCTCTCCCACGGTACTTCCACAACATTGTTTTTCACTGGGTCGATTTTCAATTCTCAGTTATTATAAAATGTTGTTATCCCTTCCTGCATATGATTTGATCTGCTGGGCTTCATTTTCAAGGTGTATCTGTCTTAATTTGAGAAGTGAACAACACCCCCAGAACAGAGAAAATTTAAGTACATTTTTTTTCACTTTTTTTTTGCTGAAAGACCTTACTCTACTTTCTGTTAATAGCTCCTTTAAAATATTGGGTAATAGTTTCCATGAAGCTTAAAAGAAAATAAAATTTTCCAACCCCCTGGAAATCAGGTTCTGGTTATCTTTTGACTGAGCCTTTTGAGCATGTGACTCAGTACTAAGGAAATAAATCATGAACTTCTTTTGCAGACAAATTTTTAAAAGGAAAATTAGGTATAATTGTTATAAATCCCCACCTTACTGAGTAAGCCCTATTCAGCATATGAATCCTGCTTTGTCAATATTGACCCAAAGCTTTCCCACAGCACTGTTCATGCAGACACCCTAAGTGCAATATTATTGGTTTTACAATATTTCACCTCTCTGCCTGAGCCTTGGGAGAATAGATTTTCCCTGAACAAATCTAATTTTTCTCTTTGCATACACAGGGTAAGGTTGTAAATCTTGAAGAAAATACAGTTTTCATGGTGTGGCTTTTTAAAAGATGAAATTGTAACGCTTGACTTTCTGTTTCCTGTCTAATAGGTGGAAGTCTTTGATCTGCTTTTTGTCACTAGTGAGAGCAACTCTCGAAAGACCTACGTTGTACATTGCCAAGACTGTGCACGAAAGATAAGCACGAACCTGGAAAACTTTGTGGTGCTAGAACAGTACAAAATGGAGGACTTGATGCAAGTCTATGATCAATTTACATTAGTAAGTCAAATTAATAAGTGGGTGCATAAATACATTATTTGTAAAGCAGTTGTAGACTGTCTGGGTACTCCATTGTATGAGTACCGTGGACTTTCTGACTCAAATGGAGGTATGGGTTGTGTGTGATATGTACAGAACAAAACACTGAAGAGTCAGAATTGTGTGAAATGCTTCAGTAACTTACTGCAGAACGTAACCACTGAGTTTTCAGGAAAAGTATGATGTTACAATTCATAAAGTTGTGGCTTTAAAAATCCAATAGAGATCACCTGAAGACCATAACTGGATCAGATGGAGATGGGAAGAATCAGGACAGTGAAGCTTGGAGAAACTAGCACCAGGTTCAAGAGCATCTCTAATACATTGGTTGTGGTATGAAGTCAGTATAGCAGCAGAGCATCCTATGCACTCAGACCCCTTCTTCCCCCTCCCCACCCATCCCTGCTCCCAAATCGGCTCTGTCCTTCTGCTTAGCAAGTGGATGCTCTCAAACAGTTCTGTCTTTTGGCTTGGGGCCTCCTTTGCATTTCAATTTAAAGCAAAAAGCCTCTTTGCCATTGTGGCTTTGTGCTATATATGGCAGCCTCCTGCTTTGAACTGTGTCAGCAAAACTGTCCTAACATTTCACCCAGGTTTCATTGTTTCAGGCAAAGATGGCTTTTTTGTAACCACGATGAAAGCGATGCTGGATGTATTTGTAAGGCTTGCCTTTCTGTCAGAGGAGACAAACATTGGACCAAGTGTTATGGGAATCTCATGTTGAATTTAATACAACAGCCCAGAAAGGGCTGTGCCTTTTGGTTCATTTCCAGGTGCTGCAGAATATGTGTGTTTAGTTATTCATGTAGTTGCCAGCATGCCAAGTTGTGACCTTTTGAGTTAAGGCCTCAAAGCTCAGCAACAGAGGCTGGTGAGAGTGTGGGACCATGTCCTCTGAATTTAATTCTCTTCATTAGTCCTGCACAGCCTGAGATGATTGAACTTCAATTCATACTTCTAGGAGGTCACTGTCAATGTAGTTTGTGCAATAACTGCAATTTCAAAGTGATGATCTGTTAAAGAAAAGCATATAAATAAACACCTGTTCTCAGATACTTCATCCAGTTGAGTGGAAATGGGGAAGAATGTTTGTGTATGGAGAAGAGAGAGGGAGGGAGGAGTATTTTGTTGTCTGTTTATAACACTATATAGGTAACAGCAGTGATACTGTCCCTAGAACAAGGGTTCTCAACCTGTGAGCAGCTCCTTCCCCAGCAAAGCTTGAGGCTGTGGCCTGAAGGGGACATTAGTGATGGTTCTCATGTGACGTTGGAGTGCACATTCATTTCTTTTAAAGGAGCTGCAGTCTTGATAGGGGAGAGTCATAGCCAAAAAGTCACATCTCTCAGATGTAGGAGGAGAGTTAAGGTTTGTTGCAAGTGTCATGGTTTGAGTTGGCAAACTGCCAGCCCTCCAAGACAGAGAGTCAGAGCCTCCCCCCACCCCCAACACCGAGGAAAAGGGAGGAAAAG
>JAWWEV010000001.1:113611039-113626740 GCA_035583235.1 Hafferia zeledoni
TGCACTGAACTGTGTGTTGTAACCATGTCATTATAAGCAGCCTCACATTTAAATCCTACATCAGCATCTTCATTCTCAAGAAGAGTTTCTTCCCTGAAGGGGTTGTTGGAATGGGCTGCCCAGGGAGGGTTAGAGTCACCATCCCTGGAATTGTTCAAGACTGGACATAGCATTTAGTGCTATGGTTTAGCTGATAAGGTAGTGATCACTCACAAGCTGGACTCAATCTTGGAGGTCTTTTCCAACCTAAATCATTTGATAATTCTGTGATCTCTCAGCTTTCATCTGTGTGCTCCAGTCAGAAGTTCTACAGGGTTATAGATAGATAGAGCAGAAGATATTCCCCTGCTGTGCAGGGGGGCAGTCACTGTTTTTAAGAGAAGTGTTTTAGAGGTGCAAGTGCACAATGCTTTAAAGGTAGAAAATGAAGAAGAAAAGGAGCAAATCTGGCAGGGTAAAAGTGTGAGCAGACAAAAAATTGTTTAACTGAGAGCTCAGTGATCCACCCTCAGTTTTGGTTAACAGAGAAACAATACATGTGTTAGTAGTTGATGATACCTTTGAAAAGCCACTTCAGCAGCTACAAAGTGAAATGCAGGAGTGGAATGAGTTTTCCAGCACTGAACAAAATGAGTTGGCAATTACCATAAGTGCAACTTCAGTTTCTAATTTTCAAAATCAGTGCAAAATGCTGTTTACAGAGCTCGATGGAGCCTTTAGCAATTATGGCTGTGTTGTGAAGAATACCATGGCTAATGCTCTCCATGGCTTATTTACACATCTACGAGATGGGAGAACATAAGACAGCATATGAGTGAAGTGCTGCTGTGTTTGAATAGGTCCTTGATTGCCCTGGATGTGCCAGGAGTTGGCTTTTTCAGCCCTGCCTGGTGTTTCTCCATCCTCTGGTCCCTCTGGCGCCTGCTGGGTAAGAGCCTGAGGACCTGCCAGCACATCCCGTGGCTTCCTTCCCTCTGGGTCATAGCCATGGGATGTTTTGGGTGTGATGCTGGACAGTCCTAAGCTGTGCATTAATGTGGAAACTGCACTAGAAAAATCCATTTGGCCTTCAGCTTGGAAATGTTCCCAGTCCCTGAGCTCGTGGGAAGGTCGGTCCCCTCCCCACCACCCGCCTCTCTCCCTCTGGAATTCACCCTGGGGGTGCTGGGGGCAGCAGGGACAGGCACAGCGGGGGTGCTGGGGGCAGCAGGGACAGGCACAGCAGAGGTGCAGGCTGCTTAGGGAGGGTGCTGGGGCAGCTCAGCACCTTCTCCCCTTGCTGCTCACCAGGTTGGTGGGTGCTGCCAGACAAACAAGGAACATGGTGTTTCCCCTCACAAGCCTCCAAGTGCTGCTGAGAAAGGGCCTTGGGAAAGAATGAGGAGGTTTGTGCTGGCAGGTTTTTGTACCTGGAAAGAGGATAGAGGGGTGGAGTGTCTTGCTTCAGTGTTTCCTTTCCTCGCTGCCAGTGATTCCCCACATTTGGCATTTCTGCCTTAGAGCAAACCCCCGGGGAGCTCCTGGCTGCAGGGATGGATGCAGGGCAGCAGTGGATAGAGTTAAGAAAGTGGGTTTTTCTGCAGCTGAGGAGAAGGGACGTGCATTTCTTCTCATCTTCTAGAATCTGGGTGTTGAGTCTGCTTTCAAAAACTTGAAAACACAGAAAAAAAATCTCACTTAGGGAGGAAGAGCTGCTCATTGCTCTGTCTTTTTTTTTCTTGCACTTCCTTCCTCTTCACATTACTTTGGCAAGCTATCTTGCTTGAGATCTGCCAGAGAAGAAACACTCTTTCTCTCTATTCTGGCAAATCTCTTCCCTTCTCTAGTGTCTTGTATGCTTTATGTGCTCGTTTTGGTGCTTTTCAGTGGTTGTGCTCATCTCTCCTTCTCAAAATACCTTCACTTTTTCTGAACATTTATGTCCATGCTGTCCCTGCCAAACATCCTTAGTGTAGCCTTTCTATGCATTGACACACTCCTTGTGTCTCACCCACACTCATCACCTTATCTGGATGCATTTAATGCTCAAAGAGGAGGAAGAATTTGGCTTTGAAGAGCAGGTTGGCAATAGGAGAAACATCCAGACCAGAGGATATCATAAAGCAATTAGCTCAACACTGTACATGGATCTGTGCCTGTCACTGATAATGGCAAATCCACTGAGATACAAGAAAAACAATCTTTATACAGTAGGCTTTTATTTGTCTTGTAGCAAGGTGATTCATTTGTTTGGGCTGTCTGAGAAAGCATTAAATATCTTAAAAAGTTTTAAAAACTGTGAAGGCGTAATGTCCCTCCAACGCTTCTCCACCTTAGTCCTCATTACTGAAATGTTGTTTTGAATGTCGGTTTAACTTGAATTACTTTGTGGTTCTTCGTTTTTTTCACATTTGCCTCTGGCCATGCTAAAATGCCTTGACTGGAGTCATTGCTTCCCTGCCACGTGGACCAGATCTTTCCCCAATTAATAGGAAACAGATTAGGAAAAGTTGCATTTACATTTTTCTCAGTGAAACCTCCCTCACCATTTCTGCTTTCCTTAATGTATTTATGTACCTGTTTGGATGGCAGGTTCCCCCAAGCAGAATTCATCTCCTGTGACCTGGGGCAGCATGGGCAGAAGCACAGCACGTCGTGCCATGGGGTCCTCTGTCATGCTCCCTTAATTAAGCTGGAATTGGAGGACCTGGTGGTGGTTTGGGGTCATAAAGACCTTTCCCTAAATCTTCACTTTGCAATCCACTTTTATCTTCCCTGCTGTGTACCAGGAGGAAGTTTTCCCCCTGGAGCCTCTCCAGCTGTGGTGACTTTCAGGAAATAGTTTGTCTTCCCTCTCCCAAGCAGCCAAACCACCACTGGATGCTCACCAGAGCCCTCTTTCATTCCAGTTCAGAAAACACAACAGTCTCCATTCTGGAATGAGTAATTGTCCCTCAGGAAAGAGCCTGGAGTCTCTTCGGTCCTTTGGGAGAAATGTCTCAACTTCAGTAAACAAAAGGGAGTGAGGATGATTAGAAGGAAAAACAGCCTTGCAGGCACAGACAAAGCTGTTTTGGATAAGATATCAAGAGACCTTCACCAAGCTAGTTAATCTCTCAAAAAACTCAAGATGAGGAGATGTGAGGAGGGACAGTTTAAACAGTTTTGACCTGGGAGGAAAGCAAATTCTCTGAGCCCGAGGTTTCCAGACTCTAAAAGCAAACCAAGGTCAGAACAACTCTTTTGAACAATTTGTCTCTATGTAAAGAGAAACTTGTATTAGTCCATGTACAGCCACTGAAAGCTGTTTCAGATGTTGAAATAAAAAGTCTTTCGAGGGCACTTGTCCTTGAAAATTAAACCAGGTGCATCTTTGCCTGATAACTTGCTCTTGATTATGATGAAGGTTTGTTCTGAGTGAACATTTCCAGATGTGCAAAGTGGCTAATCTGGCAATCCAGGGCTTTAATAGACCTGGAATCTCAAAGCTCCCACATGTCATTACGCAGTGCTCTCTCCCTCCTACTCTGGATCAGGATAAGCTTATTTCCTTCAAGTTGGTTTTGTTTGTTGGGTTTGTTTCTTTTCCTGAAAAAGGAGGTATGAGTGAAAAATCAGGGTGTTTCCTTGGGAAGTCAGTGACTCATTAGTAGCTATGTTGCAATAGCTTGATTCATAAATATTGTAAAATTATTCCCATCTTTAATTTCATAGACATTGCAAAGTGAAAGACTCCTTTTCCACCAAGAAAGACATTTCCTTGCTCATCAGAAGTGGGCATCTCCTGAGCTGGGATGTCACCCTGGGAGCCCCAGCCCTTGTTCTGGCCATTCATGAGACACTTGAAATTCACTTGGGCTGGCACATTGTGCAAATCTGTTTTCCGTTTGTGGAGGAATGTAAAGGAACAAGACAAAGTTGGATCCTTCTCCTGTTGTGCCCTCCCCCTCCCCTACAATCCGGGGATTTCCTCCACAGTTCCCCTCTTCAGGCTCATGACATCTTGCAAGGCCACCTCCCCTGGGAAAACCCTCCCACGCCTGTGCCTGTCTGGTTATCCTGTTTTCCTCTGTGCTGTGCTGAAACCCCGACTCTTCCTGGACTCCCTTGGCAGGATAAGCTCCCCAGAGTCCCTTCCCTGCTCCTGGGCTGATGAGCATCTGCCTTTAGCAGGGCCACACACGCCCTGAGCAGCTCCTCACTCACACCCACTGGGTCCTGTTTCACCAGACCCATTATTCACCAACTTTCCTACAGAGCAGCATCAGGGACGTGGTGGAGATGAGTTGCACAACCCCCACCCTCCCTCCTGTGCTCCTCACCCTGACAGATGGGCAGGGTGGGGAGGGGTTTACCTGATTTTAGTCTTAAGTGATCATTCCTATTTCTTCTTCAAGACACTGCCTGTGAGTATCATTGCAAAATTCTGATTTCTTCGTTCCTTGGGCTGCCTTGCCCTGAGCTTTCCTGCTGGCCACAGCAGCTCTTCTGGCAGCCTTTCTGCCTCTGATGTGTTTGAGAAAGGGTTTATTGTCAGCCTCTGTGCTGTTAGCAAGTCACTCCTTGGATTTCTCTTCTGGGGCTGCCTTACTGTAGTCTTGCATCTAATTTGCCTAATTCCTGCATCTGATTTCTACTTTTTGAAGGATGCCTGTTTGGTTTGAATTGCTCCCTTGTGCTGCTGTTTAACCACCTGGGGTGTATGTGTGTGTATATTTTTTATTTATTGTGGGTACACGTTTACTCTGAACTCTAATGTGGTGCCTTTAAACACATCCCACTGTTGTTGGGCTCTTCAAGGAAAGCTTGGGCAGACCTCAGAGCAGATCCCACTTTCCTGTTGGGCTTCATATATGGCTTTAAAAAGTAATGAAACAGCTCACAGCTGTCCCTGCAACCTGCAAATCCAGCCTCCAAAAGTTTCCCTCTGGAGGAGTTCACTGCTCTGCCATGTAGCATCTCTCCATCCTTGTCCAGGAGCAGGAGGTGATTTAAGGGATTGCATTGAGAGCCTTTTCTCCCACCTGCTCCAGCAGTTGGCCCATCTCAGAGCAGGAATGGGTGTGCTCCCAGATCTGGGTCTGCAGCAGGGAAAAGAGGGACTTTGTAGTCACAGCTTTTCCAGTAATTCTTAATTTTTACCTCTGTAGTACTGAGAGTCCTCTGTCCTTTAGTTCAGTCTGTGTTTCTGTCCAATTTATGGACAAGCCCTCTGACAAAATCCCACAAACACAGACATCCCTGGGAAACAATAATCTTTGGAAGACTCTGGCCCAGTTAGAGAAGTCCTGGTTGTTTCCATGACTCGTAGCCTTTTATACTTCCTCTTTGCTCTGCCAGTGCTGAGGGATTAGACTTGTTTTGTATATATATATATATATATATATATATATACTTTTTTTTTTTTTTTTTAATGGAAACTCAAGGTCACATTCATCCTCATGGTCCTCCATTCAGAAGCTACTCTTTTCTGCCTCCTTTCCCTGGTAACTTTATATTGCTGTACACACAGTCCCTCAGTCATGCAAAAGTTGTATTTTTAGAAAGCTCTGCTTGGCTCCTACCTAGGGACGTGCAACCATAAAGTTCACCAGTACTTGGCCAGCCCTTCCCTGCTCTCCCTGCAGCTGGAGGAGTGTTCCCTCTTGTTAAGCAAAATACTTGGACAGTTGGTAACCCCAGAACTGCTGCTGGAATGAGAGTCAAACAGCTTAACTTTGGAGAGCCTCTCCCTAAGCACATTGACAAAACAAGTCAGTAGCTGTTTGTTTGATTTTTCTCACAGAATTCACCAAAACCACTTCCTACATGGCTTTTTTTCTTCCACACCCTTGTAAACACAGAGAGAAACACCTATAAATATTCATCCCGAGGCAACACAGCCATTAGTTGGGAAGCCCCTGGACACTGGGCATCACCCTTGACCTTGCTCATCAGGACGTTGCTGTGGTCCTTTGGCACCTTGGAGGTTTGTTCCTGTGCAGCCTTCACAGAGCAGAGACACACTGTGGGGTCCTCTCTGTGCTGGGAGGGGTCAGGCAGAGCCAGCAGTGCCATAAGTGGAAATGGTAGGGCATAAATAATTAATTTCCTAAAATCTGGATAACTGCTCCTATCCCTTGTCCAACTGCTGAAGGGATTTCCATTTTGAAACACCAGCAGTGATACAGCAACTCCCTTCAGGGACACCTGAAAGGGTGACAAGTGCCCTGAGTGGGAACAGGGATGTTTAATCCCAGCACTTGTCCCCAGCAGCATCATTGTTCCAGCACCTTTCTCCTCTTGTCCTTCAGCAGTACCTGAGCTGTACACAAATCCCTGCTTTGTTTTGCTTGTAGAAATAATGCAAACACATCAGGGCTCTTTCTTTTCTCCATCTTCATCTTGAGATGATGCGGGAAGAAATGAGTAAATGTTTACACCTGCTCCAGCCAGAGCAGAGGGAAAACCCAGAGGTGATCTTCTCTCTTACTCTTTCTGTACCAAGAATATGAACAGAGGGAGGTTTCAATCCCTGTGAAAAGTCTCTGACTACTCCTAGTGTCTTGATTATTTTTTTTCCAAGCAAGAAAACCCACTATTTTAAGGCATCACTAAAGGAATGAATTTGACAAAGCTTTATCCAAATGAATGTTTAAATTTTGAAAGGGGGAAAAAATTCAGTGTGACTGACAAGGTCCTTTTCAAGCACATAATATGCTGAACCTTGCATGACATTTCTGTGGGTGTTAGTCTCAAGAGCTATCTTTACATGCAATGTAGCACATGAACTGTGTAAGGTAAGGGCTGGAGCTAAATGCATCCTTGCTGAGTAGTACTATAGGATTGTAAAACCTGACAAACTTGTTCTTTCAAAGCTCCATGTCCGCAGGGAAAAAGTTGTGTATTCTTGCTCTTCAAACACCTGGAAAGTTTGTTCTAGACTAACTATTGTCATTTATAATTTATATTGCAAGGAATAGATCTTGGGGGTTTGGGGGTTTCCTTTAATGCTAAACCCAGGCAGTTGATGCCTAAGGAAGTGAGGGGCTCAGGGTGGAAGAGGTGCTATGGTAGGAGCTCATAGAGGTGAAGGAAGTGCAGCTCTGGCTCTTACAAGCTCTCATTATCCTTTTTCCATTGAGGAAATTTTTGCCTGCTCTTTCCCCTGGAAAACTAGGAGAAGGCTGGAGTCTTATCCCAGCCTTCTGATAGAGAGAGGTGAGCAACTCAGTGGTGGAGGTTTGATGGCACTTTGGTCAGGACTGAGGAGTGTCAACAGCAGCTGGGGATATTTTATCATGCAGGCAACTTCTTTCAGTTCCAGTTGGAGACCTGTGCAAAAAGACACACTTCATGCTCCTCCAAAAGAGCAAAAAGGTAGAGAGCTGCAAGTAAAGTTATGGCAGAAACACAGGGTTGGGTTTTTTCAATGAGAAACTTAGTTTATTGCTACTGCCCCACTCTCTTCTGCTGGCCTATGCACAGGTGGGTAACCCCACCTTAACCCCATCCTTTAACTGAGTTTTTTTTTAAATAATGTTTGAAGATCTTTATCACACGTCCTGCCCTATTTTTCCATCTGTCTTCTCTTTTCTCTTGATTTTTTTTATGGACTTTTGGATCATCCTTACATTTCCCTGGGATTCTCTTCCCAGTTGTTCAGGTCATCTTTGAAACCCCACCAATGTCCCTCTGGCTGAGACCATCCCCCTGAGGAGGAAAACAGGTAAGTCTGGCCATATTTTCTAATCTGCAAGGCAGAAACTCCCCCAAGCCCCCAGCAACCTTGCCACGAGTGGCTGTTTGCATTTAGTTTTCCTTTCCCTGAATTTCACCTGTTTGTGTTTACGTTCAGGATGGCTACCAAGCTCCTTTCAGTGCTGAATTAGGGAAACAGAGGATACAGTAGCAGCTAAGCTCAACTATTAATCAAATTAATATGCCTTGCTGAATCAATTCAGAACACCGTGGTTCTGGCTGTTGGGATTTCCTAACATCTCATGACATTCAATATTTTTGTTAAAGCTCTGCTTTCCAGGTTGATGTGATGACGGGAGAAGCTGAGGAAGAACTAGCAATAAAATATCTGGGAGCACCTGGCTGAAGAGAGTAATTGGCAAATGGGACCCAAGTGCATCCTAAAGTCTCAGAAAACCAGAAGGCAAATAAAAAGCACCTGCAAACAACTGTTGTTGGCTGAGCTTCCTGGAAAGATGCATGAAATGTATTTGACTGGCTGCTCCTGTGGCCAGGAGCTGTTGAGTGCAGATCTCAGGTCCTCCAAAATGCCACAATGTCTTCTGGGTAGCTCCTTTTGGGAAGCTGAGAGATGGCAGGGTGAGGAGGGGTGGGGGTGGATGCAAAGTGGGGCAAGAAATTATCCTAAATTCACTGAATATGCCGAGCTGGAATGGACACACAAGGATCCTTGACTCCAACACTTAGCCCTGCACAGGAACATCCCCAACAGTCAAACCCTGTGCCTGAGACCATTGTCCAAGTGCATCTTGAACTCTTGTGAGGCACCCACAAAAGCTATGGAGTGAGAAATCTGAATTTCCAACACCCCAGGATGGGTTGTAATGAAAGTTCCCTCTGCTAGAGGGTTTTGAGGTGCTCTGCGTGTCACCAGTTATGCCATGAGAGACACTTCAAATACCTGTGTGGGTTTTCCCAGCAATACAGAGCACACCCCTGTCTCTTTGGATATCCAGTTGTTGGGAGGTTCCAGGAGGCCTCAGAACAGCCCAGATTCAAGGGGCACAAACACTCCTGTGAAGTTTGGGAGCACGAGGCCACTGCAGAGGCTCTGTCTCAGTGCCCTTTCCCTTGTGCATCAGCCCCATCTGAGTGAGTGGGTGGCTGAGGAAAGACAAGGGGTGCAGAGTGAACAGGCACCAGGTGCATTGCTCATGGAAGGAAACCAAAGTTTTCCAATTTTCCAGTTTCTGTGATGAGGACCTGTTTCAGTCAGTGCTACTTCTCGCTCTTCAGTGGGAGGAGTGCATGAAAATCATAGAATCATGGGAAAGCATAGGTTGTAAGGGGCCTTAAAGACATCTAGTTCCAGTCCCCTGCCATGGGCAGGGATGTCACCCACGAGATGAATCATTGGCTTGACATTCCTTCCCAAGGGGTTGTGCCGGGAGGAGCAGGAGTGTGAGCACCACAGACTGCAAAGGTGCTGACTGAGAGGAGCAGTGGACTATGCTGGGTGAAACTGGGACTGTCACTTGCCATGGGTTGCCCATACATTTCCCCCACTCCCTGAGAAATGACTGTCAAAGTATGGCAGAAAATACAGTTTTACCAACCTCTTGACATGAAAACTTTAAAATATGTGGGATATGAAGCAGTAAGAGAGACGTCTGATAAACAGCTGGGCATAAAGACAAACTACCCACAGACAAAGGAGGTGCTGAGGCTGACTGTGAGACTGGTGGAAGATTTCTCCTGCCATTCCTCTGCTGTGGAAATGGCTTAAGTTGTACCAGGAACAGTTTGCAGAGCCTCACACAAAGCCACTGTCAGAAATAACTCAAACGCAGAGAGGAAAAAATTGCTCGAGAGTTCTTTTGGGACGGATTAAGTTTTAAATAATTGCCATTTATAAGTTAATTTCACATCCTCTTGGAGCTTGGCCTACTAGGATTTGAAGGCTTGACTGGAGCTGGCAGACAGGGTGGGCACTGATTCCAGGGCCTGACTGCCAAGAAAAAGGAAAATATTAAGAGTAAAAATTGGCAATGCGGAAAAAGAAAAATAGAAAGGCCAGGGAAATACAGGGAAATGAGATTTAGTTTAGGAAAATTATTGTTCTCTGAGCCATGGACTGATTTTATGGCTGGCTTATTAGTCACAGTCTTACATGAGCCTGGCCTTTGTAATCAATGTCTGAAGAGAAACTGGTGGAGAACACAGCTCCCAATGCTTTAATAATTTGTAAATTCATAATTTCATTATTTTTAATCATGGATTTTTTAATTTAAATTTGTATCAAGATCTATTAAAGCAGTGGGGAGACTCCTCTCAGCTTTAACAACTTTGAATCAAGCTCTACAAAAATAGTTGCTATGTGCTTCAAGGTTTCTGCTGCAGCCTTGCCAATGAGTCCAAGCTCCAAAGTAAAACCACCACTCTCTGGTTTCTTACCCCCAGCTCTTTTGGATCACGAGTTATCAGGGCCCAGACAAAGCTCTTGAGACACCTTTCAGTCCTTTTGCTCAGTGCTGTACTAACCCTGAGGGATCTGAGCCTGCTCCTGCCATTCTTTGAGGTGCTGAGCACATACATCCCCTCCGTGTTTCCCTGGGCTGGTTTGATGGCAGAGAGATGCTCTGCTGCCCAGGAGACACTTTGCACAGAGCCATGCAGGAGGTGAACAGCCCATTTCCAAATGGAAAATGTGTGTGGTGAAAAGAAAAATCCCCAGGACACACGGGAGAGCTGTGGAGCCAGAGCAGTGCCCTGTTGCAAGAGCTTCTCCTCCTCCTCCCAGGGCAATTGAGAGCATTGAATGAGAGGCCAGTCTGCACCCAGCACCCAGCACGCAGCACAGTGCAGGATACTCTCTGCAGGAGAAGAGTCCAGCTCTCAGGTAAAACCACACACCAAGAGACTGGAGATGTAGACAGATTCAAGAACAACTGATGAAAACAGATTGTTAGACAGCCTTATGGATCTCAGTGAAGGACATGTTTTTCCTTCTGGAAGAGAGCCATGGTGCAGAAATAGACTGGAACCAAGAAAGAGGGCTGCAGCCGTAGCTGAGGCTGGATATTTAAACATTTTTGCTGTCTGACCATCTGGGACTGTAGCTAAATTTACCTACAAATTATTTTCAATGTTTCTGCATCTTGAGAGGTAAAAGGTGCACTTGATACTTTATGCCAGGAGGAAATGCAAAATAAATGTCCTGGGACAGACTTCCCCTGTATCAGACCTGTGCTGGTCATTTAGGGTGTCCAACCTGTCTTGTCAATCTTCAACCACACCTGACTTGAACCCCAGGCTGGATGCTTTGGACACACAGAGCCTCTCCACAGTCAACACAAAATCTTGATTTGCATTCTTGCTCTGTATAACACAGCTCAGTGCAAGGATTGGCAATGCAAATGACTCACATCTTTTTCTGCCTTTATGCTGTCACTGATTCCTTTCTCAAACCATAACTAGAGGAAGACTCTTTTCACCATGAAAATACTTACTGGTGGTCCAGAAAGCCCAGTTTCTGACCCAGCTCAGTCAAATTTGCTGGGTGACTCCTGCATGCCTGGATCCCAGGAGAAAGCCCCAAACCCAGGTGAGGTCTGTCAGACCTCCAGACATCAGAGAAGGACATCACGGAGCTCACATGAGGGGGACTGACAGATTCTGGGTGAGAAAGTTGTGTTTTGCAACTACCACAAAATGTGGCAGCTGTATCTGGCCCTGGGTTGACAACTGCTGTGAAAGAAGTCCATCACCCCAAAATTTAAGTGCCCCAGTCATCCTTTGCAGACTGGCTTACCAGTTTCTCCTTTGAAAGGTAAAAGAATGAGGATGGCTGGACTTAGTGGTCAAAACTTAGACCTCCTGAGCTCTGGGGGGTGCCCGAGAACCTACACTGGAGTACTGAGTGTTCAGCAAGTCTTGCCAGACTCAGTGTAAACTAATGTCTCATCCTCTGCCTGTGTTGTTTTTCCTCTTAAGGCAATTTTCCCATCTGAATGGTTTCATGAAAATGGTTCCCCCACTTTTCTTTGGGGAGAAAATTGTGAAAGTATCTGCTGAACAATCACATCCCAGAGTTGATTTTTTTTTTCCAGATCTTAAACCAAACCCCCTTATTAGTTTCCAATTACATCCCATCAAGTTAGAAAAGACTTGAAGTAATTATATTTGGGGATTAGAGAAATTAAGTCTCAAGAGACAAGGGAGGACCTTTCAGCTTTTTAATGCTGTTGATTGCATCTTTCTGTTCTGTATGCCATAAAAGAAATAAAATTTAAAAACTTTATGAAACTGATCTGTGCTGGGTGATGGTACAGAACGGATCTGGTGGTTCAGTTTATCTATGATTTTTAGCACATTAAAAATAGCCATAGGGAGAGTCTTAAATTCTTCTATCCATCCCACATTATGTCTAAATCATTTCAGTCAGAAAGACTTTCTTGGTAATAGAGCTCCTCTATCTACCTAGTTGTGAGCATCCTGCCTTCAGAGGGTTTCTTTTCAACAAATGGCATGGAAAAATCTTCCAAGGCAAAAATAATGTGAATGAGATTTATTAATCCCGTAGCTCCTGTCACTCATGATAATGCTAGTAAGCCATAAACTGTACATCATGCCTGATATTCCATGGAACAAATGCATCTCTGGGAGATGAACAATAAATCCTGAGCACGCTCTGCTCCCTCGTCCTCCATCTGGATGAGAAAGCCCCAGATTTGATGCAGTGCTTTCCAGTTACTCTGGTTCCTTCTTGCTTCCTGCACTGGCAGGGGGCTCACACTGCCCCAGTCCTTCCCAGGGGCTCCTCCTCCATCAGTACTTGTCACTGTATTTGCAGTCCGGGTAGCGGTAGGCGAAACGGGAATCGCAGGACCGCAGAGGCTTCAGGATCTCAGCCAGCGTGGCAATGGCCTCGTTGACACCCTGGTCATCGGTGAAGCCACTGGCACAGAGCTGGAGGAAGCTGTCTATCTTCTCCTGCACGGGTTGCACGAATTTCCCCTTCAGGAGCTTAGGCAAAAGCTCTTGACACACCATGACGAGGCTGTGCTTCTCCCTGATGGAGTCACAGGACACAAAGGCAGACTGGCAGTCTGCAGTCAAACAGCTAAATATATCTCTGTGCTCCTGCTGGCCATCGATCAGCTGGCTCCCTGCTGGGGGCAATTAAACCAGTTGTTAGAAACACGGTGGTGAGCTCTTGGATAATCCCAGATGTCTGTAACTCTGTGTTAACACGGGGTTTGCTGCTATCTAAAGGATGTGGGCACCTTTCACCACAAATTGCTCTGTGCTGTGGCTATATATGGGCCAGTTTTCTCACTTCTGAATTATGTATATTTTTCTGAATGGCAAAGCTCTGCAGAACTGCCTGACAGAGGAATTGGAGAGGAGTCTGTCAAGTCAAACTGATGCAGAAAAAATGAGAACTGGAGTACAAACCTAAAATGTGGAGTTCCTACAAAAACTACCACAAATAAGCAGAGCTGTAATTTTTTCCATGTTACCCAAATCATTAACTTGCAACAACAGCTCATTTAGCTGGAGTCAAGTTAACAGTAATAGCTGTTGGGACAAGAAAAAGAAACCCAGTGGAAAGTTTTCTGACAGCTGCTTCTGAATATTTGAGACCTACTCAGCTGAATGTGTGAGTGGAGGAAGGGCCTTTTGAAAATTTGAACATTCAAAATTAAACTATTAAATTATTGGAAGAATTGTATTTGGCTAGCTCTGCTTCCTGGATTAGACCAACATAGCCTGTGAACAGTGAATATTGACCCTTGATTTTATGTAAAAATACAAAAGGGGATTTTGTTGTTATAATACGAATAAGCATTATTAGTTAATGTGATGAATGTGTGTAAAAAGGGTCCAATTTGACCCTATACTTAAAACAAATGAAATGATGAAATTTCTACCTGCAAATGCTGACATTTGTGTGGCAAAAGTTTTAAAAGGGGTGATTTGTGAAAACTTCAAATGAAAACGTTGAGCACTGTGTGCACTGAAAGCTGCTGCCAGCTATGGAGGGGGCTGGTCACCAAATCCCTGACTGTACAAACTATGGCAGGAGCTGCTGTTGGTAAATCTCTCTGTGAACTTTTCATTATTTAATTTAGCATGTTTGGTTTATTAAAAAAAAACAAAACAAAAAACAACGAAAAACATGGCAGTAGAGTTGAGCACAGCAGGTGACAGATTTGTTTGCACTGCCATGCTGAGCCCTCCCGCGACAGACGCGGAGCCTGCTGAGTACCTTCCTCCTTGTCGATGATGCCCAGCGTGCTGGCATCCCGGATGAACAGATGCCCGTTGCTGAACACGCCGAAGGTGCCAGCATCCACGTGGGTGAAGTAGAAGAAGTAGTTGAGGTCGTTGGTGCCCATGGAGCGGAGCACGGCGAGCAGCTGCAGCGCCAGGTCGGCGGCCACCTCGGGGGCTGCACTGTAGAAGTCGCGCAGGGGTTGGGTGCTGGCACTGACCACCAGCCTCCCACAGGAGCCCAGGTACCGTGGGAAGGGCCATCCCTCCACATCAGGGAAGATCTGCCAGGGAGAGAAGGAATGAAGCTCTGCCCATGGACCCACCTCCCTCCTGGAGGATTTTGAAGTGCCCTGTCTGGCTTCAGGCAGCAATATCAGTGTTGTTTTGGCTCCTAAATCATCCTGTAATCCTTCCTCCCCTCATCCTGCCCCAGCAGCTGGGAAAGGCACTGCTCCATCTTGGAGTAATTATGATGGTGTTTTGGGGTTTTTTTTTGTCCTTTTTTTTAATGAAGGAAGAATCTGATATTTCAAGACTTATTCTATGAGGGAGACTAACTGGAAAGTCTGAGATAATGATGGGTTTCAAATTCATGAAAATTTTAGCCACAGAACATCTAATTTTAGGTGCCTTTGATGGGTCCCTCATGAACACTGTGTAGCTGAAGTCACGTCTAGGAGGTGAGGTGGGGCTAAAGCAGTTTTTGCTAATTTGTGAGAACTGCCTGGCTTTT
Organism: Hafferia zeledoni; assembly: GCA_035583235.1. Taxonomy (NCBI): domain Eukaryota; kingdom Metazoa; phylum Chordata; class Aves; order Passeriformes; family Thamnophilidae; genus Hafferia; species Hafferia zeledoni. The sequence goes on from JAWWEV010000001.1 coordinate 113,625,711, forward strand.
TTGTAAGAGACTTTACAGTCTCAGAAACAGAAATGCTGAGTGTTTGCTATGGTGGGGACACCTGGGTTGGCTCATGCAGTTATCCCAGGTGGAAACTAAACCATATGAGTGCTGGGTTATGCCAATACAAAGCTTTCTGTCATTTACATTATAAGTTGTTTACATTTTAACTCATCTGTCTCCCCAGTGGCCCAGACTCTGCTGAGACATTGTGAACTTGTCCAGTTTCATGTTTAAGGTTGCTTTTCCCCTCTGCTGTTAAGGCATTTTGGGTAATCAAGACATTTCTCTTCATCACTTTTTTTCTCGCCTCTTTAAGCTGCATTCCCATATCTTTAGAGTGCTCATGTCCTCGTCCCAGTGAGCCATGGCTGGGGTGACTGAATGATCCCCAGGAGCCTCCTGGAGCATGAGCACCATTCCCCCTCCCTGGGACAGGGCAGAATGCTGTGCACTGCTGAGGGCAGTGATGACCTGGGGCCAGAGACAGATGCTGCCACCACTGCCTCTGTTCCTCATGGAACTGTAAAGGGTTTCAAGAAACACCAATGAGGACTAAAGGTGTGCTGGTGTGGGAAAAGGTAAGGATAGTCCCTCAAAAATGTAAGGAAAGACAGAAGCTGCATGCCAGGCTTGTCAGCCAGGAACCAGGGGAGTGGGGTGAGGTCTCCCAGATCACTGCCTTCAAATCCAGAGTTCAGTTGTATTTGGGATTCCACCAAACACTTCTGCAAAGCTGCACTTTGTCACGGAATTAGTTCCCGGTGTCATGCAAATGGAAAACACAGCTCTGGCACATGGAACGTGGGAAATCAGTGCTCCCCAAGTCCATGTTCAACATCCATGCTGTATTTTGGTCCTCCCACTCTAAAGCATGCTCTTTCTCTTTCCTAAACAGACTGTCATTTTAAGTAATACATTAGCAATGCAAACTTAACACTGGGAAGCACTGGGGATGTGTAAAACCATGGCTTTCAGTCACTACTGCAATACCCAGCCTGGGCTCTGATTTAGTTAAGGATCTGGGCAT
>JAWWEV010000001.1:113632462-113663781 GCA_035583235.1 Hafferia zeledoni
ATTTACTCTGTTAGAGATTATCACAGATTTTTATGAAGATTTTCTCCCTAGGTTACCAGACACAGTACAATATAGATCTATCCAAAAAGATGTTTCCTTGGAGGGAATGTGCCACTCAGGGGGGTACTGGCTTTGGGGGAACCTGCTGTGCCTGACTGTCAGTGATTTGGGTGAGTCCTCCTCCGTGCAGCCCTGGCACCATCCTTGGCACTGCTGCTGCTGCTGCACGGGGTCTCTCACTCTCCCTTCGTGGATGTCCTGAGGTGCTCTGTTACTCCACAGGGTAACAGAGGAGGAAAAACTAAAGCAGCATAACCTTAGCACTCAACAAAGCCGAGTGGATGCAGCAAGCAGTTACCTTCATAGAAAAATTAATTAAATCCCTTTTTCTCTTCGAAGGGGGAGAAGTACTGGAATAATCCTTCTTTGCCTCTCAGGGTCTGGTTTAGTGTATATCAAACCTCCTCCCTGCCCGTCTGGTGTTTTGCTGTTGTTTTGATGGGATAAGGGGATGCCCTGTGCAACAGCTGCTTGTCTGCATTCCCCCCACACAGTGTGCCTGTCCTGGCTTCACCTGTGACACCCCAGGACTGTGACAGAAAGGGCAGGTGCTTCTTTTTGCTATGGATGGCAGGAGGATGAGTAATCGAGGCTCTGGCTCTGACTGCCCATGCCGCTCCTCCTGCCAGCCACAAGCAAGAGGGGGTCATGCTGCCTTGGTCCCCAGCACAAAGCAAAATCAATTTTAATGCATGGACTGCTCTTTTGGCTACAAATTTATGATAAAAAAACAACAAACCCAACCCAAAATGCTGAGACATGATCGAAAACTAGTAAAAAAATGGTAGAAATTTCCCCACTGGGGTTGTCACTGTGTTTGTGTCATGGTCTTATATTATCCCTGTGCTTGAAGCCAGTGGGTGCTACAGCTTTCCATGGGCCTTCAGCCTCAGCCTGCACAAGGAGACAGAAGCTGATGCTGTCCTTGCTTGGGCCAAGCCTGCCCAAGTCCTGGCCATAGTGTTACCTGTGCCCGGGGGTGATTTACCCTGGGCTGTGACACTTTTCTTCCCATCAGGGCCTCATTTTGCTTGTCCCTTGTGTCTTGAGGGAATGGGGCTGCCCCATCTCCACCAGCCATGCAGGAGGGAGAGTGCCAACCATCACCCAAACTCGCCCTCCACCCAGCAAGTTGCAGCCATGTCTCCTTCAGACCCTTTTTCCCAAGCCCCCAAACCACGTGGCACCCCCTGGGGCTCCCCCTGTTCCCTCCAGGTAGTGTGGGGGCCCAGGAGCTGTGGGGCACAGACCTGCACCAGGTCAGGGGTGAGGCGCTTGGCGTGCAGCCACTTCTGGAAACGCTGTGTGCGGCGCAGGGCTCGCTCCAGGCTGCAGCTCTTGGTCCTGAGCAGTGAGGTGCAGATGCGCCTGTCAGCGCGGTCGTGCTGGTACTTGGAGGTGAGCCGGGTGATGTCGACCAGCCGCCAGCTCTTGGCATCGTCCGTGTAGTTGCCCGAGTAGCTGAGCAGGTAGCTGGGGGGCAGCTTTAAATGAGAAGAAAGCCAGGTGTCAAACCTGCCAAACCAAAACGAGAGCCCCACGGAGAGCGGGTTAACAAGCCACATGAACACCCGCGCAGCGCCCGCCCCACAGAGTGTTTCTGCCTCATGCTGACCCCAGGGGCTTTCTGCCATCAGAGCCACAGAATATTCTGAGTTGGAAGGAACCCACAAGGATCATTGAGTCCGGATCCTAAAGCAAATAGCCCATACAGGGATCAAACACATGAATTTGGTGGTTTTAGCACCATGATCCAACAACTAATCTCAGGGTCATCGCATGGCGCAGGCTGAGTGACCCTGGGTGGGTGGTCCCAGGCACTGGGGTGAGGTGGATGAAACCATCAGGTGAGGAAACACTCTCTGGAAAAGATACCCTTCTTTGCTTCCCATTTAAACCATCCCTTGTCACGAAGAGTGCCCATGGGGCAAGGAGTGAAACACCCAAATGGGATCTTTTGGGCCATGTAGAGGAAAGGGAGGGTTTGGTTCATAAAAAATCCCTGATGTTTTTAAATTAATCCTAGAGAAAGGCTCCCAAAAAAGGAGTACTCAGCAGTTAAAGGGGCCCTCCTGATAATAAAACCTCCTGACAATAAAGGTATTTGGGAATTCCAAAATGAACTTTTGTTTTCAAGTGGTGGGTTTACTCAATACTGGGGTCAACATGTCTCCCCCAGCATCACTGACTGTATTTTAGCAGCTGTGCTGAGTGACCTCCCCAGCAGCAGCAGAGTTTGGGGTGTGATGGAGGGACAGGGTGTGTGTGCCCTGGGTGTGCAGCACCACTGTAGCTGTGGAGATCTTGCACTAATTTTCACCCCCTACACAAGCACAGGAGGGGAGCATATGGGCTAGGTGATTAGTTAATTTTTTTTTGTTTCAGCCGCCCCCTCAGCCCTGCCCACACACCCGTCGTACATGCTGGTGCTGAGGAATGTGGTGCTTTCCCTGTAAGTGTGTCTGTAACCTGCACTTGGAAAGAGGCTGAGCTCTGACCTTTGGTTTGGCCAACACCCTGCATTCGCTGCCTCTGAAGCCTCCTGTCCCAACCTCCTCACCCAAGTGCCTAAGAAAGCACGTCCTAACTTATTCTCCCCATAAATTAAAGCCAGCAGCTCAGAAGTGAAACAGGAGAGGCAAGAGGTTCCCTGCAAGTTTAGCCAGCTGGAGTTAGATGAAAAGATATTAAAAAATCTGAAAGCTGAAGTTGGTCTATCCTTTCAAATACCAGCTGGGAAATCGGCACAGAGAACTTTTCGGGGTATTAATTTCCTCTGACTTCAGGCAAACAACTGACTCAGTGACACTAAGCACCACCAGAGACTGTTCAACCTCCTCTCCATGATCCTACTGAAGGCAGCACCTCACTCCTCCTCCCCACCACAGGCCCTCTGCAGCTCAGCTCTGGGGCAAGCACGGGTGTCCAGAAAGGGGAAACCCCGGTGTTTGCCCTGCTTTGACATTTAACTCTAGTCATGTGCCTCTTTCAAAAAATTTGCCTTGGAGCTGCAGGCTGAACAGAAGTGGGGCAGCCCAGCCCCTTATGTGAACAGGTTGGTTTGTTCCAGTATTTCAGTAATTTGGTTGTTTTGCCCAATATGAAATTGAAGCTACCTTGAGATTATGGCTCCTGACATAAAAACAAAAACTTTGTTTGGGTTTGGATGGTTTATCTGGTCTGGTTTTGAGATAGGACCAAAGAGCAGAGAATAATTGCTGGGCCTCACTGTGATTTGCTGTGCATCAGAAACCCTCCCAGAGCCTGATCTGCAAAGCAGGTGCAGTGTGCCAGGCACATCCTTTCTTTCTTTTTTTCTTGCTTGCTTGCTTGCTTCTTGCTTGCTTTCTTGCTTTCTTTCACTTTCTTGCTTTCTTTCTTGCTTTCTTTTTTCTTGCTTGCCTCCTTGCTTTCTTTCTTGCTTTCTTACTTGTTTTCTTTCTTGCTTTCTTCCTTTCTCTCTTTTTCCTTTCTCCCTTTCTTCCTTTCTTTCTTCCTTTCTTCCTTCCTCCCTTTCCTTCCTTTATTTCCTTCCTTTTTTAGTTCTTTCCAAATACACCATGTGATTTGGCTCGAACATGTGTGTTCAGGGGAGCTCACATCAGGCAGACAGCAGGGAAGTGCCCCCTCCCGCCCGCAAGCAGCGCATGGATGTGTGAAATCCAGGGCTGAGTGTTAATTTGAGGGCTGATGGAGCGATTTCCTCTGCAGAGCTCCTGGGGAAGAGCCACACAGGCCTGGGAATCCGGCATGGGCTGCAGCAAGTCTGTATTTGGCATCATTTCTGGGCAGCACAGCGCTGGCCTGGCACACTTGCTGGATGCTTTCAAGATTCATCATCAAGTGGTGCTGTAACAACAACTCACTCTCCTATGAAGCCTTTTAGCTGAGGGCCTGAATATGTTTTAATTACAACTTTCAGTAAGATCTGTGTGAATAAGTGAGTCACAGATTACAGATTTCAGATCAACCCAGAACTAAATGCTGAAGAAATTCAAACTGAGTTTTCTTTTCTTTTTTTTTCCCCCTGGATGAAATGAAGTATTTTGTTTCAGCCAAAACAAATTTTTCTTGGATTTGGAATTTTACATTTTTAAAAAAATTAAGGAACTTAAGTCTTAAAACAAAAACAATAAAGAAATGCCATATAAAACCCCATCAAATCTAAGCCTTCCAGCTTTTTCAGACTTTTTTCTCATTATTTTTGGCCACAGCTCATCACCAACATCAGCTCAAGTCTGCTAATAATTTTGGTCAGCTCAGTTTTTCAGTGTTTCAAAGTCTAGTATTTCACAAAAACTTTCACTGTTCTCTGCTGTTGGTACAGTTGGTAGGCAGGCTTGGTATTCTCATTTACAGATGGATGAAGTTGGGCAAAGATAAGGGAAGTAAAGAACATTAGAGCAGAAGATGAGTCACCAGGCATGCTGGGAACAAAACCCACATCTTCTTACTGTGAAAGCATGTCACAGCACCCAAAAATGATGGAGAATTAATGAAGCATGTTCTAATGTGAAATAACAGAGAAGCATCAAGTGCCCTCCACCTTTGTAACATGTGAAAAGGTACATGAGGGTGGATCAAAGAGCGTAAGTGCCACTGAAATTTCCACTTCTTAACCTCCCACTTGCCAAAAAAATCCCAGTTTTTCAAGAAATCTAGTGGGAGAGCAAGTTTTACCCTTGCAAAGGAAAGCCTGAAGCTGTGTGGCTGCTCAGGAGAACATCTTTAAATTCTCCTCTCCAAAGGGCTCAGAGCAGAACTGCACATTATCATTTATTTGTGTTCTGCACGCCTTGTGGGAAGCCAGCTAAGGGCTGGCTAGAGAGGAAAAGAAGTCTGCAGCTTGGGAAGCCCCTCTGCCTTCCCTGAGGCAGAGGCATCGTGCTCCCACATTTGGGGCTCTGCACTCCCAGCACCGGTGGGACCCTCTGCACACCTGCACCCCGTTCCTGCTGTCCCCCAGAGCAAAGCCAGCGTGGGGACCTCCTGCCTCTGCTCACGTAGCACCTTTCTCCCCACACCCCAGTGCACATACTGCTGGCCACCAGCCAGCCAGAGGCAGTTGCTCGCTGCAGAAGGCTCCTGCTATTTTTGGAGGGCTGAAGGAAGCTGCACAGCCCCAGCCTCCCCAGGGACTAAGCGGGAGTAACCGAACGGGTGCATCTGCCACGAGCTGCATGTGTGGAAGCTTCTTTGTACCTCCCTGAAAAACCCTGCACAGGTGAGTGGTAAAGGGGCCACAGCAGGTTGGGGCACAGGGCAGGAGCCAGCTCCTGTGCCATCCTGCTCCAGGGAATAAAATACAGAGCAGCCCATAACCCAAATGCACCCCGAGCCCCTGCAGACCCATGCCAGCCCCTGTCAGCCAGCTGAGCATGCTGATTGCAAATCCATCCTGCATTTTAGGACAGGAGTCCAGGCTGAGCTGGGAGAAATCCAGCACTGCTGGCCTGGGCCTTCCTGGTGCCTCTGCACATCATTTACTGCTAATGCTGGCACTGTGGAGATGAAAAGCCAAAGGGCAAAGTGACCAGGGCTGGCAATGTGCCACAGCAAAGGGGTTCTGTGGCTTAGCAAGGCCAAAAGCTGCCTTTTCCCAGCAGTAGTAAGGGAAGGATGAATGTTCAGTATTACAAGTCCATCCCAGACAAACCGTTATGGTTTTACTATGCTGCATTTTATAGGATAGTTTAAGATAAAAACGGTGATTTGTCTAATACTATACTACTTACATTATAGCATTAAAAATACAATTTTACTATAATAATTTCTTCTCCCCCAGGCTTTTATATCTATAAAAGAAAGTGCATATGGCTCTATAAATCTTAGCAGACCCAATAAGCACTTCCTCTGCCAAGCACTGCCTTTAACTTTCTCCTCAAATACAACTGGCAGCGTTTTCCCTAATCTCTTTCAGATACACTTTGATTTTGGGTGTTAATCTGATTGCATTGGTCTGATGACCACTTGGACAGCGTTTTGTCTCATCAGCATTGAGACAGATGTACTTTCTGTCTCTGCCTTCAAGTTCTCACAGAAAACCTCCCCAAAGTGTACCAATAATTTAGCCATATCTATATTTGAGCTAATGGGTAGCTTGATGTGCAAAAGTCCTCATGCCTCAGGCGGGTTTAGATCACTTTTGATCTTAGTTAATACACATGTGAAATTCTGCACATTCACGTTGTTGCACCTGGTACAAAATTATACAGCATGTTTATGTGTTTGTAGTTAACATACCCAGTTTGGAGCATACAAAGCTAAACTCCCTTTGCCTTCAGCCAGTTGTTGATAATAAAATATTTCCAGTAAATCTAAACAATCTGATTTCTTCCTTCCCTCTTCCCTTCCCCCATGGCAGCCTTGAATTGTTTTGGAGCCACTCTCTAGGCAGAAATTTGTACTTTTTACTCCTGCTTTCAAATTATAATTCAGGGCTGAAGTATGATCATGTTTGCATGGCTTGAAAAGAAAAGAGGCAAAGCAGCAGTTTATAGACATTAATTAAAATACCAAGCGCTGCAATGGCAACTGGGTGCTAAGTTACTCTTTGCATTGTCATTCATGAAAGTATTTGGAAATTCTAACTGGCAACTTTCAAATTACTACGCAGAATGCTTTAAAAATTACTGTGCTAAGTTTCTGACCTTATTTCTTCTTTAAAGAACTTCTTGCATATGGATGTTCCAATGCAGGCGTTGCATTTATCAAGTCCCAGGAAAGTCCGGCCAAAGCTGTAGCTGGGTTTGACGTGGGGCACAGATGGAGAAGTTGTTGCTGCTGTGGAAGGGTTACAGCTCAGAGCCAAAACCAGGAGCAGCATCAATGGATCTGCAACTCTGGAGCAAAGGCAACATATCCAGCGCCCCATCTACAGGAGTGAAGAGCTCTGCCTTTTGCAAATTATCCCTCTCTATGCGTTCGGTGTCTTTTTGATGACCTCAGCCTGCAGTGGTGAGCCCCGAAACACGGCAAGACACTCTAGGCGCGGGAGATCCTGCTGTAGTCCCCATCCTGCCAGCTGGTCACCGGCTCTATTGGCTTAAGGTTTGGGTGGGAAAGATATTATGTAGGGTGGGGAGAAGGAAATACATGGAGGATGCAGATAACTTTGGTTGTCATGGTTACCTTTCCTTTACTTGGTGCAGTTGCTTTGGCCCCTGCTGACCCTCCCATCAACAGACTTGGAAAACAGCACAAAGAAATGCTCATCTGCCCTTACTGCAGACAAATGAAGGATATCCTGTCGCTGGAGCAGAGGGCATATGCTGGACACATAGTAAAGACCCATTTGGATGGAGTAATAGCGTGGCAGAAATGCACATTTTACCAGAAGCCAGACCATTGGTGTTGCTTTATTCCTGGAGATTTGTGATGGTGCACGGCTTGACTTCTTGGATGTTTTCTTGGCTCAGTTTTCCCTTCTCTCAGAAGCACTGAAAAGGCTGTCAGGTGGAATCATTGCTGTTCTGTTTCCTGAGAATACCATTGTTTCACAGCAATTGCACCACAGTGTTTCATGCCACAGAAAGCAGAATAGCTTGAAGCTTTCCAAAACTCCCAGCTGACTTAACATTCTGGCCTCTAAGCCACTCTTGGAAAATGGAGCTTTTCAGCTAGACTTGTGTACTTTTGAATGCCTTTTCCTGACATCACTGGCACTGAAAAGAATCTGGAGAAAGGGATGTGGGTTAACTCGGGAACATGTCAGAGGTTTCAAATACACTTAGAAATTACTGTGATCCTACCCCAAAGCTGTTCTCATTAGGTCAAAGACTTGAAATTTACTGAAAATGCTGGATAAACCATCCTGGCTTGGGTGCTGGGTGCAGGTCTATGCTTTTCCTGGTACAGGAGCTCTGGGATGGAGGCATGGGCCCTGGCAGGCTGCTAGGGAGGCCAGGAAGCACACCTTGAAGGAGCAAGTGGTACCTGGACCCCAGGCAGCACATGTGCTGCTGTGGTGACACCAGGCTTTGGTCCTCTCCCGTTCTGTTTTGATTGACACAGGAGGCTCTCCTGGACAATATCTCGCCATGGCATCAGACTGAGGTGTCTCATCCCCAGCTGGACTACTCCCACCATGTGGATAAGCCATCTCCTAGCACATATTTAATGGAAAAAAGGTGCACTGTACCCTTCATTTTCCCCTCAGTCTTTAACCACAGCCTGGTGAAACTAAGGGACATGAGAGCCCCAGGGGTGCACACTGGGCTCTGTGATTGCCCCTCGCTTTCTGGAGGGGCTGCTGGAGGAGCGTCATCCTAACAGGGAAAGGCAGCTCTTTAAAACACAGATGGTCCTTAGTTGTGGCACTTGGTTGATCCAAGGTCGCTCCTTTACTCCATACCCTTGTGGGAGGTTGTTTCATCTCCTGGTGCAGCCCTATGCACAAAATGGAGATAGTGACATTTAGGGTTTGTCTACAGGGTGCAAGCACACACAGAGCAGGATAATGAGCCCTGCTGAGAGGGAAGAGGGAGGTAATGAGCCCTTGGGAAGCTGCAATGGAGAGGGGCTGGGAGGTGCTGAAATGCCAGCAAGTGCATTCAGCTCACAGCTCTGCATTGCACCATAATCAATTTGGCCTTATACTCCAGTATAAAACTCTTTGAAATGCGTTGGTGGAAGGAGACACACCAGAGCTAAACAGCACCAGAGCTGTTTCCCACTTCCAGAAGTTATCCCTGGTCTTTTCTATTGCCAGTACATTGTTCCTCTCCCCTCTGCAGGAATCAGCACTGCCCATGGTTTCCTGCCAGGAACTCTGCAACATTGGCCATGTTCACATTGCTCCCTGCACAGCTCTTCCAGGGATGGTACCAAAATTCTGCATCAGCAATCTGTCTTCATCTTCATTACATAATATATACAATATACATCCTTCAGCTTCTTTACTAATTTAATTGCCTGCAGTCTGTCTTCAATTCTCTGTTGTGATTTTAAGAGCAGAAACCCAGGCTCCTGTCGTCTGCTGCCTGCATTGCCCCATGGAAAGAGAAGGGCTTCAGCCTCTGGGGCTGGTGACTGGGCCTTTCTCATGGCAAACCCTGTGCTCTGGCACAAAAAATCCACTACATGGGTAGCAGTGTTTCTGTGCTACTAATGATGCCTCAATGGCTGTTTTGTTCTTGCTCTTTCATGTAGTTAAGGCACGTGTGAAGTAATGCTTTCCTCTCCCTAGGAACAGCACATGTAATTGTGTTTCCTTGTAGTGTATCACACCTGCATCAACTTCAAGTGTTATAAAAGAAACTTTTTATTCAAAGAGTGGGAGCTGGTCCATCATATCCATCTCAAGCTTGCTGCTGGTATTTGCCCTTGCCCCCAGGGTCTGAGTCCTCTCCTTCCCTCAAACATTTTTGTCAGGCCGGGCAGACCTCAAGCACAGGTAATGTGTGTAGGAAACACTCATTCATACTCACAGCACTGAAAAAACAAAGCCTAAAAAAAGGTACACATATGTTTGAGCTAGCCCAAAGAGGCAGACAAGAAACCCCAGCTGCTGTATGCTGTGAGAGGGGCTGTGCTTCTGAAAGCAGCCTCTCTTTTAATGGGGTGGTTCAGCAGGCAATGTCAAACCTGTATTTGTTTTCCTCTCCTTCTGATGGTATTGTGGTCAGGTGGTGAACACCAGGTCTGTAGAAGCTTTGTAGATCTTCTCTTTATGCCAGGTGGGACTTTTAGGGCACTGGTCACAGGGGTCTCTGCTGGAACTGCCAATGGGTTGGTTGCAATGACCCAATGGGACCTTCACAAACCTTGTAATAAGACACTTCTGTGCAACACCACTAACTATGTGAGAGCATGGAGCCAGTGGCCCTTACAGAAAGGACTACTTAGTCTTTCAGAAGTTATAATTTCTAAAAATTTCTAATATGGATCAATATGCCTGCACCGCTCTATCAAAATCAGACCAATTGCAGAAATGCTTTTGGAGTGATGTCTACCACCAGAGGTAAAAGTGTTTATCTAGTCCTCACACACTTGGCAGCACAGCCCCACTTCTGGACATGACCCTGTGGGCAACAGAGTTTCTGGGTCCCCAAACCATCCAGTCTCTCTGCAGGGCCCAATGGCTGTGGTTTTGGTGGCTGTGGATTTGGATGGCTGTGATCTCTGACTGCTCATCCCATGCTGCTGGCTCTGGAGAGATGAGGGGAACACAGGCTGATTTTTCCTAAGTATCCATGGGATGAAATACTCCTTTTACCTAACACACCTCCCAGTTTCCACCCAATCTGTTAATGTAATTCAGATATTCCCCACTGACTCTTTCCACCCTTGTCCCTTGCCCACCTGCCCTGAACAATGCCAGCTGCCTTCAGGGGAGGGATTCATGTCAGCAGAGCCTTACAGATGCCCTCTCCCCATCCCATGGGTGCTGCTGCCTGGTTCACCCCTAGGAAAATGTGGTGCCAGTTCCTTGCTCTGGATCTAACAGGGACACCAGAAATGGCTGTGCAGACATTAATTAGTTAAATTTTAGTTGATTAATTTTGGGTAATCACCACTAAATATTTCGAAACAGCCCAGATGCAGAGGAGCAGAAGGTTCAAGTGCTGCTGCTCATCAGCTGGCATTGCCACCAGGGTCCTTGCTGCTACTGACCTGCTTCTGCTCACAGGGATCTTGCTGCCTGGCCAACCTAAACAGCAGGTTTTGGATGTCACATCCTCTCATCTTCCTCTTCATCCCAGGTTTGCTGCTGCAAAAGAGCCTTCTCAGCAAGTATAGAGTTGCTGAGCAACCCAGCACTGCCAGGAGGGTTGTGGGAGGGCTGCATCTCGCTGCCATGCACAGAGAGGAAACAACAGACAGGAAAAATCAAAGTTTTACTGGAAGAGGAGAGGCTTCTGTTCTTCCTGAGGTCCTCGGGAAGCCCTGCCTGGGTCTTGCTGCCTGCAGGGCCTGGATAAGACCTTGGCTGCCACACAGAGCGGCTTTGCAGGAGAGGGTGGAAGTCAGCTCAGGGTGTGGTGCAACAAGATTATTCTTAATAGTATTTTTCATTAATCACATCCAAGATAGTAGTTAAACTATTGCCAAGCAACCAGTACAGACTTGATATCAAACTGCTTATCACGTCAATCCCAGTTCAGGCTGGATGTGTGGATTAATAGCTGGAGCAGCTTGACACATTTTCAATTCTTTTCTAAACGAAAAATGTGTCTTTCTGAATGCTACAAAACTCACAGCACTTGGGAGGATGCGATCACTTCCTTTTTCTCTGCTTTCCTCTGATTGCATGATTATGAAAGAAACATCTGTTTTGAAGTGATCTGCAAGAGAAGATTTTTGTTCCAGTTGGATTTGTAATGGACAACACACTGATTCTCCCCACACTGTTGCTTTCCCTTTTTCTCTTGCTGAAAGATGAAAGAGAAAGGAAGAGGAGGAGGAAAAAACCAACCAAGCAAACCCCACTGCCCAGACTACAAATACAGGCAGAAAATGGGGGCACTGAGATGTGGGTGGTGTAAAACACCACAGCTGAGCTGGCAGAGCATGTTTGCACTTCAATTCACTTTGGGAAGCTTTGACGTTGTGTGTATATGGATTTTGTTACATTTTGAATCAATGAAAATGCTAAAACAGAGATAAAATTTGGCACTTTTTTGTCTCACCAGGGAATAATTCCTGGTGTTTGATAAGTTTGGATGTAATCAGTCTGAAGCATAAATAATTTAGTATATTAATTATATAAAAATAGGTATTGTTCTGTATCTGTGGTATTTTTTCATTCTCCATGACTCCATTCTTATGCTCATGAAGAGGAAACCTGTTGTTCCTCTGGAAATCTCTGCCTTTGCACTGGAATAAAGAGCCAGTGAGAAGAAAAGCCTCAGGCACTGCAGTCAACAGATAAGGGCACTTCTAGTTTGTGAGAGGCTGAAATGTCAGTACAAAAGGCCACCAAATGCTCTCAGCTACTGTGGTGCTTGCAGCATTCATGGGAGATGGTGCCAAGCAGCAAAAACTGTGGAAGAGGATCCTGGATTTTGGTGCATCAGTATCCACAGACAGAAAATGAGATACAGGAATCTGAGTCTGAGGTAAAATGACAGTAAAAAGGAAATTGGCTGTCCACCAGAACAACAGGGTGTGCTGGTCACTCCCTGCACAAACCATGCAGGAAGGAGGAGAGGATGAGCTGCTTGGAAAGGGAACAAACTGCCTATCAAGGAGATGTCCTTGGTGGTGGCCATGCACATGCTCCTGGACTGCTCCTACAGCCAAACATCTCCTTAGGTCGAGTCCAAGTCCACCTGACTGCAACTGAAACACCAGCACCTGAGTGGTGATTTTCTTTGATGATACGGTAACAGAGAAACCAAGCATCCCTTCCTAGGCAAAATAAATCACTTAGTAAAATTCACTTCCTACAGAAAACCAGAAATGTTTTCTCATCATTCAGTTTTTCACAGGAGAAAGACCTCCCCACAATATTTTTCTTGGATGTGTGCTATTGGTTCTGTGTCCCAGCAGTTAAAAGGACTAAAAATAATGCAGACTTTTTGGTGCCATTATGATTTTTGATCAAATTCCTCTGCGAGGAAGAAGCAGAACAAAACATGGTCATTTACAATGGAAATGACATGGCAGGAGACAATCTTGGAATGGGTTGACTAAGGAACCAGAGCTGTTAACATGACATCCTGGTTTCTAAGGCTGAAATGAAATACATCTAAAATACGGGTATGAAAATATTCCTTCTGAACTAGTTACCTGGCAAAGGAAAAATCTTTAAAAAATGATGCCCTGAAAGAAAAAAACGTGACAGATATTCGAGCCAGTGGCAGACTGCTGACTTTGTCAAACCACAGATTTCTTTCTAGATACCTGTTTCTTAGTTCCATGTTTTCTGTGCACCAGATTGGAATCTCTGGTTAATATTTTTAATCAGCTGTACCATTCCAGCCATATGGATAGAAGGAAAGGTAGTTCAGGAGAAAGATGTGAAGATACTTTAACTAACCTTGGGAGTAGTTTTGACCAATACCCAGTGCTAGGAATGGGGAATTTAAGCTTGAATTTTAACAGTACAAGTGCACTTTAGGCAGTGACCTTTGTTTTTCCCATGTACCAAAGGGAAGATGTGCCCTATAGTCTTAAATGTTCTTGTTATCGTGCAACTGACATTTGCATGTGACAATTTTCCACATGCATAAACAATTTTTGATATTCAGGCATCGATTCCTGTTCAGGTGGGATCAGAGCTGATATAGGCTGAGTTCTGCTGTGTACAGTGAAAACATGATCAGGCTCTTAAAAACTGGGCTAATCCAGAAGTGTATTAATTTAAAGGAAAAATTAATCAAGACGTGAAATGTATTGATTTTCCGATTTATTTTTCTTTAAATTCATCTGTCTCTTAAACCCCTGGTTTCTATTCTCTTCTGGCTATAAATCTGGCATTTAAGTGCTTTGGTAACTAAATATGTGCCTTGGCTACCTCCATTCTCTTTATCCATGTTCTCCCACCAGTCTCCTCCTCACATTTTGTGAGAAATAACAGTCAATTGAAGGAGAGTTCTCCAAAGTCTTCCAGGTCTAAGTAGACTTACAGTCTGGAAAACCTTTTCTACAAGTAAGTCTTAGTCCAACAGTGTGAAGCAGTAGAACAAATATATATTTTATATTTGTTTTGGCTTGTGGAGGACTCAGGTAGAGGAGTCAATGCTTTATTACATTGGGGTTTACTTGTCTGGATCCAGATTTTCTAGGATAGGCACCAAAACCCCTGTTAAGGAAGCAGGGTAAGTGAATCAAATCCCTAAATACGACTTAATTTTGGTTCAGGTTTAGTCATGAACTCAAAAACCTGCATATCCCATGCTCCATGAGCAATGGTCAACAAACTCTGTAGCATGGGCTGTAATGCTTTGACTCCACATTTAATTGCCTGTGTTACCTGGCACCTCTGAAGGCTTGTGGCTTGTGCTCCAGCACATTGCCAGAACAGGAGAAGGAAAAAAAATATGAAAAAGTCTGAATTTCAGTGGGTTTATAGCCAAAAATAGACCATACATAGCTTTAGAGGAGAAATACTCTACAAGACTCCTAGAGAGCAGTAGGCAAGGAAGTGCCATTTCTTTTCATCAAACTGCTCCCTTCCATCGCCAGTTTATTCCTTCTGCCTTTAACCTCCATGGAGGGCAATTGTGCACATCAGCCTCCCTTATATCACAGACTGATTTTTCCTTCCCCTTCTGCTTTTGCTTTTTTTACTTCCCTCTCTGCTTTCCCACTTGTCACTTTTCCCCTGCAACAGCTGATGACACAGCAGCCTTTATGCCAGCTGGGATGCCCTGGGAGCAGGGCAGAGCCTTGTGGAGCCCCTGGAGGGTGGGATACCTTGTGAGAGGCATGGCCAGGCAGTGCCAGGACTTGGTGCGCTCCTCCAGCCTGGTATCTGTATGGAGGAGACTACAAACCTCCAGCAGAAAGGTGTTCTGCCAACGTGGAGACATAACCAGCTCCTCTTTCCCACTCTTCTCTAACTCTCCTGTACATTAGCTATTTTCTTGTGATTTTTAGCATCCTTAAAGTAAATTAGTGACTACTTTGAAAATCCATGTTAGAAAACAAAGCACATGCACACTTGCAAACACTTGAACAGATTCATGAAGGTATCTGGGCTGCTCTTCACTGCGTTTCCAGTGACTTTGTGACTTGCAACAAATTAATCTGGAGTGGAAAATCAAGAAACAGTTAATTAAAAAAAAAAAAAGCAGCAAACTTTGTCTTGTTTGCACTGATTTTGCATCAGTTTCCATGGAAATGGAAGTAGAACAAGCCAAGAGCAGTGGTGTAGCCAACTTCAGCTGCTGGCTTCTAGTTCTTGCTTCTGTTTCCATGGAAATAGATGCCAAATCAGCAAAAAATAAGGTAACTTGTTTTAAGATACTAGAGTTTTAAAGGCTTGTCCTTATTTAACCTCAGGCAGGAAGATAGTTGGTGAGGGGAGGCAGCCAGCAGTGAAGTGAAAACTTTCAGAAGCTCTTTCAGCAGCTGACTCTTGTTGAAGTCTGCAGAGAGTGAATTCATGGGGCAGCCACCCATCTTCAGAAGCATTTTGTGACTTTCCTGTATGTTGTAGGTAAAACACACTTTTCCCTTTTCATGGATATTCACACAGTCTGTAAGAGCCCAGGCTAACTCCTCTTTGCAATGCAGCCACACAACTGCCTCCTTAAGGCTGTCTTTGCCTCCAAGACTTCAGAAAGAGATGTGCTTTTCTCAGTTACAATATGCAAACTTCTTCCATTCCAAAAGCAAAACTTTGTGTCTCAACATATGGAAAGAGAAGCAAAGAAATATTAGCTGGGGGAATTCCTGACTGTGTTTTGCAACAAACATCCCACTTTCCTTTTTTCCCTAACCTCTGAAGGCAAAATTTCATGGAGATAAAAGAAGTTGACCATAACCAGCTGCTTATAGCAAAATGCAGGTGGTGAAGCAGGCAAATATGAACTGAACACAAAAAAAAGTTGTAATTTCAAGAACTGAAATTTCATCCAAAGCTCACTTTTTAAAAAAATCAACTTTAGCAGAAAGTTATTTCAAGGTTGGCTTTTGATCCTTCGCTGTTACTGTGAAGGAATTGTCTGTAGGGAAGAGTATTTCTTGGTGGGAAGTTGTGTCAAGAGAGATATGAGAGTCCCATCCTTGGCCCCAGTGCTCTTTGAATTGCTGGTAAATTGGGATTGTTCTCAGCTATCCTCCATCTCTCCCTTACCACACAACCCCTTTGCTCACACTCTCCTCAGGCATCTCTTTAATAGGCTGCAAAGACACCCTAAGACATTGGATCATATCACAGGTCACTTTGTGGCTCCCTTGTTGGTGGCAGGATATGTCTGGAAGCCATAGTGTAGGTATATGTCAAAAAAAAATTCTTGGCTGGCATTTGTGGCAAAATAAATGCAATTTTAATGAGACATTCCTTCATTTGCAGTATTACATTTTTCCTTTTAATGACATAAAATCTGCTCTTGCAAGGGCACGTGCTTTGCTTCATGCACTAAGAATATTCCCTTGGGCTGCTGAGTGAGTAAATAGATGAGGAGTGCAGGCCAACCTAATCTGAAAGAAGTGGATCTGGGGCCTCACAGTTGTTAATTTTAGGTATTATAAGGAATGTGCTCATTTTCTGACTCGTTTCTGTGGATCCTCTTTGAAGAAAACCCAAGAAACATCAAGGCCTTCAAGAAATTGCCAAAAAAAAAAAAAAAGATAAAATTTTTTCATAAGGAACATTTTAAAATATGGGAAATTTTTTCTTTTTCCTCTGCATACTTTGTCTTAAAATGCATTCTGATTGTTTTATCAGACACTTATTGCTGCTGTTGCTGCGATAATGTGATTTCTTTGAAGATGTTTTTGAGCTGTTGGGCTCCTGTTTGAGGGGAGGAACCCAGACCATCTTACCTGTAATCCTCCATGCATTTCACTAATATTTCCACTGGAAAAGCTTCAGCCTCTTCTATAATGGAAAAAAATATCAGGGAAGCAATGGAAAGCAAATTAATCCATTTGAAGGGGAGATGGGAAGGGTGTGGAGCTGAGAGCATCACTGCTCCACAGGTGTTGGTAATTCAGCTTTCAATGTCCCTTTTTAACTCTCCATTACACAACAGTTCATCATCCTTCAGGCTTGCAGAAGTGCTTCCAGGTCACTGACCTGCAGAAACGTCCTGCCCCTCGACTTGTAATGGTTAAATCACACAGGCAGTGAAATAGGCTCTATTTGCCAACTCTTCTGCAAACAGCTCAAAGCACCAGAGCATGACTCAAGGGATCATGAGAACAGACTATGAGAACAGCACGTTGTGGAGTCAAAACCAAGACCAAAAATAAAAAAAAAAAGAAAAAAAAAAAAGAGCAAGGTCTGGCATGAGGTACATGTGGCAAAAAATCACACGCATGTACTTTCCTGTGAGTTTCTTGATGTTGGCAAGTCAACCATTCTGCAGCACTCTGGAACGAGCCAACATTCCTGTCCCGGGAATCCAGCCCAGCCAAACATGCTGGTGCCCCTGCCATGCCCAGGCTGTCACGGTGGGTGGGCACAGAGCATGGGGTGGCAGGAGGGTTGGAGACATTCCAAGCAAAGATAGCCTGTCCTCTTCTTTTCCTGCAAAGTGACTGCTCCCAGAGCAGAAACTGCTCCTGGAGGAGCAGCTCATCAATAAAGTGGAGCAGCAGCAGCCACCAGGTGCTTGCCATGAGTGGAGAGAGGCACCATGCTGGGAAACTTCCTTCCCAGGGCTCTGGCCAAAAATCACTGTAGGTGAAAACCTCCTCCCAGAGGCATGTGGCTGAGCTGGGTGGTGATTGAATAATGTATAAAAAGACAGTCACAACATCCCTGCTGGTAGCCTGTAATGGGTAGGGGAAAGTGGACAGGGAAAATGTGGGAGCACTTGTGCCTGCCGGGGCTGGGACCTGAGGATGCTGCTGTCCTGATCCCTGAGGCTGGGCAGACATAATTTCTCCCTGACCCTGGTCTCAGGTCATCATCTACCTCAATTCAAGCTCCATACCCTGTAGGATACTCCTTGCATGACACCTTGACCCATGACAGCCCCTCTTGCAACCGAGGTAAGGGTTAGAAAAGAGAAAATGTGACCAGTGAAGCAGCACAATTGCTTTGCTCCAAAGCTCAGCCTTGACTGGGACATGACCTTTGTCCAGTCATCTCACCAACGGACCCTTAAAACTTGTCACTTTTTTCTGTGTCTGCAAAATTTTTCAGTTTAATTTAAAGTCTAATTTGTTCCTCAATCATGGAGTAAAAGGCATGCTACCTTTTTTTCAGCCTTGACCCATGACTAGATAAGGCTGCCTTGTATGTGCATGTACCTGTACAGCTTTTTATTTTATTTCTTTTTATTGTCTGTACTAATGATTTTAATTCTGGAGGGTTTTGCATTGGAAATGGAAGGCCTGTAGTTTTCACAGCACAGATGGGAGATAAAAGCACTATAATCACAGAGTGGGATCAATGAGACTTTTCTCCAGGAAGATGCTAAAGGCATTATTTGGCATTAACAAAGAAAGGCATAATTAGAAAATAGGCAGAGAAGGCTTTATTCCTGTAATTAATTTCAAAGTTGGAAGTTCCCTAGTGCTCTTCTGTTCAAAAGTGACAGCATATGAGCCATTGCAAAGGAGATGTATCTTAATCATAAATCAGAAACAGAGGAAAGTGAAACCTGTGTTTCCACTGACTTTAAAAAGAAAAAGCTGTAATCTGCAGTTAATGTGCATTCTGACTGTATGTGAAGAAAAACAATTATAAATAGTTATTGACACATTACATGAAAAGCAAGAGGAGGATGTAGCCAAACTTGGTTTCCTGGGAGACTGGGCATTTTTCTCCAGAGAAAAAAATAATGCTTAGAAGTCCCTTTGATAGCTTGAGGCTGTGCTGTGTTTGCAGCTGCTTTTCTTTTTTTTTTTTTCCTACTATTACTATCAACCCCACTGATGGTCACAACGATGCAAGAAGTGTTCAGCAAACTTTCCCTGCCTCCTGTCTCTTTAACATTGTCAAAACTGCTGCTGAACAGGAAGAAATGGATCTGCCTCAGGAATGCCAGCAGCCACAGCTGTCTTGGTTACAGCCTTGATTCCATCTGGATCTTCAGCTTTTTAGTAGGCAACCTGAACATCTCCCCATGTAGTAAGAACAAAAATTAGCAAGGGAAAAATGTGTGCACAGCTTTCTGTATATTATTTTTCCCTCCTGTGCCCTAGTCCTTGGCTGTTTTGCCCACCACCATGTCCACAGCTGAGATGTGGTTTGGTGCTCTTGAAGGCATCAGCTCTGCTACAAGAGGTTGGAGAGCTCTAGCACTGATGTTTTAACTTAGAAACACCAGATCCCCTCAAGGCAGCTGATGTTGCACACAGAACCACGCAATTAATTTTTATTTTGTAATTTTTTTAATATTGGCAGCTTTACAATTAGATTTTTTAGTTTAATCTGGGTGGAACTGATGTTGTAGGCTTTGTATCATGAGTAGTGCCGGCTTGGCTGATGACTGGTGCAGGTGAATGTAACTCTCATTGTGCCTTCTCACACCATGAGTTACTCACAGCCTGCACACACTTGCAAGTTCCCATTTGTGTACATGCTTTAGGGACTGGCTGCAGAACAATCACACCTTCAGCTGCAATGTAGCATGTAGGCTTTTATACACACCGCCACTCACATGGCAAAATTTTCATGTGCACACACATTCTCTCTGTACTGACTTCCACATTCATTTGCTTATGAGGTTGGTTTGGTCTCTTTGCTTACATTCCACTCCAGCTTTCTCTACTCTACACCTGTGGTTTGTTGGCAGGTGAACTTGGCATCTTGCTTTGCAATTGGAACAACGAATGCATAAATATAAGATTACATACAGATTCTACATGGCTTTATTTTTTTCAGAGTTCATTTGAGGACAAACCTTCTTTTTGGTCCCATTCCTAAGGTCTCTTGCTTAATGCAAAGAAATACGTGTGTGAGTTGATCACAGAGCTCTACCCAGCATTTCACAATATGCAGTTAACACTTGCTGATGGCAGCACTGGAGGAACGCTCTGTGTTTCCTAATGCATCGATGGAGTGTTTTAAACAGCACTTTCCTTTTCCATTACTTGTTAATGTCTGGATTCTGTTCTCAGTGCATTAGCTTCAACACTTTGCTCTCAAGCAAGTGATGCTATTTAAATTCTCCTGGAAATATTTTTTTTTACATATGCAAGAATTAAAAAAATTGTTTGTGTGTTTCTGGCAGAAATATCTTCTGGAACCACTAATGGTTTTCTTACCTCACAACTATATCCAGGGAACGTTCCTGCATTTACCATTCCAAGTCACTGCAGTGATGGCTTAACTCAAGACAGACGAGCTGCTCTTCTCCTTCCAATAAAATGATTTTCTCCTGATGTGTGGTTCAGTCTTATCCTTGAAGATAAGCTGGGAAAGTCACCCCATTCACTGTCAGTAGTCAGTCTTTAGCCAGCATTTGTAGTGCAAGTCTTCTTTTTGCTTTATTCATTTATCTCTTCACAAAATAAAGTTTATTAACTTTGGCAGAAAAAAGGCTTTAAATTTTAATTGGATGATTCCTTTTCAAAGGTAGCAGTAATTATTTTTGAGTTATAATGATAAATCAAGTTTGCAGAAAGGCATAAATATGAATGTCAATACCTGAAACATCTAAAAAAAACCCCACAGAATAAGAAAAAGGAAAAAGGCTTCAAAAATTACAATATCCCAGAACATTTAGATTTGATACTAACACAGGCAAAAATGTTTGCTTAGAATACAATTTGAAGATGTGACAGGACACAATGTCATAGGACACAATGTCATTCTTTTACAGCCCATGTAAGATATGTGATGAGACACTGCAGTCCTGCAAAACAAAAAACTTCAAAGACAATTTAGTTGTAGCTTGATTAATGTAAATTTTATGAAACATTCAAATGGATACAAACGATTAGTTCAAAGTATAAAATGTAAATTTTTTTGAAAGATGTATTCAAATTTCAACCCTCATTGGCAAATGTAAATATAACATTTGGTTAAGTAATTGTCCAAACTTTCACATTCAAAACCTTTCAGTACATGATCCGACTGCAGAATTAACTTTAGTATAAATCTCCTGGAACGTTTTGATTGGCTTCCCAATTGCTACTTGGAATTGGTCATAAAAATTACAGTACCAAGCTTAAAATTATTTGAACATACCTAGAGCTAAGAGGCAAATAAATTTAAATTTCTTTTTACTTATTTCACTATTCCTGCTCTTTGCTCCTCCAGAAGGAAGAGCAACGTTTTGGCTTGTGCTAGAAAGGAGTCTGACTTGACTGCAGGCAACTCCAACCTATGGAGGGACCCAAAATAGACTCCTGGCTCCTTCCCAAGCAATAGTTTCCAAGTGAACCAGCTCACAGCTCAGTCTCAGCGATCTCTCACTCACACAGAGACAGACTCTGCCACCTCGTTCATGCTCAGCATCACGTTAGTCCTCAATTAATTACACAGGCTACAGCCAGGATAAAGAATTATTCTCTGTGCATGAGTTTTACATGATCTACGTCTCCAAAATGGTCTTTCTTTGTGGAGATAAACCTCTTTTGCTCCCACCCCCGGCTGTGATTACCCTATTCAGCCTCTGCTGGACCACTGAAAAATCCTCCCTTTCAGCCCAAACCATCCCATGGTGGGCAGCAGAAGGCAGGTCAGTGTGGGATGCACAGTCCATAGCCTGTCCTGAGCTGCTCCCAACCCCTTCAGAAGATCTGGCACACTGTTGTTGTTTATTGCCAAAGTATTCTGGTCTTCAGAGCAAGAAAAAGAATAATTGAAATTCATGATTTTTGTTTGCTGTGAAAGAGAAATAAGTTTCTTACCCACTCCTCCTTCCAGACTGGGATATGACTCAGTCCCTCAAGATGATCCTCAGTCCCTAAAGATGATCAGAGTCGATACTGGATTTCTTTTGTGAGATGTGTTGTAGCTGTACTAAACACTGAGGATAAAATTACCTTCTACTGCAGTCTGCAGTCTACCTCTTCCTGGAGAATGACTGTTGCATAGCTGGAGGTAGATTGCTTTTCATCCAAAATTCAGTCAAATTCATAGTTTTAGGACTTCCCGTCTAAAGCAATCTAAAATTCCTGTAGAAAAATTGAAACATACTTGTGCAACTTGAGTAGTGCTGATAAGTGGGGGATTTACATCACGGGTAACAGTATGAGAAAGATTTGCTCTTTTGCTTGGCTTCAAAATGACGAATATCACAAGGAAATGGGGGTTATTTGTGGTGCTAACAATACCTATTTTTGAGGGTCTCTGGTTTCCTGCGGCGCCTCATCCTTAAGGCACTTTATTGTGAATGTGTTGGCACACATCCTTTTCCCAAGCCAAAAGCCACCTGGCAGTTACAGCAGGAAGAATGAAAAGCAACATCCCACATTCAATGGTAAATTCTCAACCTATGCATGATTTGTTGTAACAATCTACACATTTGCTCCCCTGCAGTGATAAATTACTGGTGTCTGGACTACGCTGTAGGAGGGAAATGATTTCATAATACTCCCTAAACTTATACTCCAATGCATGAAGGTTTCTCCTTTATTTTAACATGTGGGAATATCTAAAGCAATATACTCCCCATGTAGACTTAAAACAGTTTTGAAAGTCATAGTTTTATTCTGCCTCTGACATCACCTTTAACTTATATTAAACATACAAGCATGCAAAAAAATTTTAAAAATATTAAAAGTAATACTCATTTGGGGTGCCTGGCTTAAAATACTTTGCAGGTTCATTGAGTTTCAGATGGCTGGAACTGAGCACAGTCTGAACACATCTCCTAAGGCGTTTTGAGTATCATATCCCAAAGCAGAGCACTCACTGGGATTATTTACTTGTGAAAATCTTGACTGGGAGTGACATTGCTGTTAGCTAGATCCCTTAACTCCAGGTAATACTCAGCAGAAATGAACTGCCCCTCTGTACACATGCTCATGTCTTTTTAAAATGATAACTTTAAATGTAAGGTGCTTGAGCTCACTAACACCCTACCTTATATGTAGGAAGCCTCAAGATGGCACTCTTGAACTGCAGAGTTTTTCAGGGAGGCTGGTTCTGAATTTTTTTGCAAGGGGAAGGGAAAAAAAGGAAATTCAATGGTGATTGTGAACCTGTGCATGAATAACCAAAGCAAATATCAAGTGCAATATCAGAATAGGGCATAAAAACCTACTGGAGTTCACATGGCAAAATTTACTTGAATGCAGTAAAAATTAGCATTGCTAAACCTCACAAACTTTGTGAACAAATCCATGGTTTTTTGAAGTTTCTTCCAGTTTTTCCCTTGCTCACCATCCTTTATTAACTAATTTCTTTTCTCTCACAGAGGATGTTTTCATGTTACCAAGAAGTTGGCTTAGGTGCAATTTGGGTTTGGTGCTCAGTTCCTCCTTCCATTGTCTCCCCGTGCTCAGCTGAGGGTGCTCTGCTGGTGTCTGTGACAAAAGGCACTGGTGCCTTCTCCCTGGCTATTCCTGCTTCCTCCTCATGCAGCATGGGGACAGAGGGGGGAAGACTTGTTGTCCCCAAGCATAGAGGGCGAGGAAGGACATCTGCCCAGCCCTCATTTGGGTGCTGTAGAACTCACCTGCTCCTCACCAGCCTCACGTGAGCTCCTCACTTTATGCTGTTTCCTTTCCACTTGCTGTAGCATCGTTTCCTTGCATCTCCACCAGGCTCCTGGGTGGAAATCCTACATGGAACTGTGTCTACACTGCCTGGGGGACGGACATGGCTGCTGTGCCATGGCTCCAGGGCAGTTATGGAGCAGTTGACTCCAATGCAGGCACTTTGGTGAGTGGGGAAATTCTGGCACCAGCAGTCAGTCAGCCCCCTTCTGTGGGACCCTCCTCAATTCAAACTTACGTGAAAGAGGAGCTGAGAAGGGGAGCATCAACTTCCTGCCCTCACAGAGCCCTTTCTCCCTCTCTTCTTCTTCATCCTCCTCCTGTATAAGAGGGATTTTTGTGGAAGTCAGAGAAATGTAATAGGAAGCAGCCACAGGAGGAAAGAGGAAGACCATGGTGGACCTCCCCTCATAGGCAAAGACTTTTTGGTGTTTTTCTCCCATGGCATTTACCTTCCTTTCCTCAGCAGATTTCCTCAGCTGTTGCTTCTCTCCATGTTGACTTTGGTGACTCGTGGCCTTGGCTGTGTCTTGTGTGAGGTCAGGGGCAGGGCTGGCACCCTCCCAGCCCACCAGCCAGCCTGCCATGCCCACCGCCCTCGGAGCCACCACGGAGCCGGAGCCGCTGCCAGCGCTCTTACGAAACCATCTGCTGACTCACCCTTCCCTCGCCTGCCTGAGTGAAATCATGCCTGCCTTTAAAACTCTCACTGCAGCATTACATGACATATTTGTCCACTTCTTTCTCTGTCTTGAACTGCTTCAGACAAGCAGCTGTGAGGCTGCTGGAAAAGATAGTAGGAAAGCATTTTTTTCTGTTCTGCTTGCTGGTATAAATGTGAATCTATTGGATCACTGAAGTCATTCCTGGAAAAACTGGGAACTGCCTTCTCCAGAGCTTGTATAGGTGTGTCTCAAGGTGGGAATTTCTGGTTTTGTAATGGTGTCTCTGTCTCCCACGTGCTGTTTATCTCAGGAATGTCATGTGAGCAGTGTCCTGACCCCTTAGGGCAGCAGATTGATGGCTCTGAGGGTGTCATATCGTGTCAATGTCCTTTCCCATCATCCATCTCCATTAAAACACAGACTCAGACAAATCTTTGGGTTTGGGCCCAGCACTGTGAAGTTTCTCAGTTACTATGTCTAGATCAAAGACATTATTTACTTGCACCCTTCTTTGTCATTGTCATGAACTGAATCTTTGTCCAAGCCAGGCTCTGGCACAACAGCTCCCCCAAGCAAGAGCTTGATGAGTGATAGATTTTAGCGATAGACAGACAGGTAAAAAGTGAGTGAGATTTTTCTTATATTGAGCCAAACCATAAAGTTTTTGTTTGTTTTGTTTTGTTCAATTATTTTTTTTAACTACATGTTGATCAATCTGAGTTTTGGGTTTTACTTCTGATTCATTACTATTTGAATCAATGTTTGTTTTGATTCTGATTAATCTGACTTTAAAAATTTGTTTGCTTTATAAAACAGCAGGTTAATTTTTAATTGGGAAAAAACTTATAAATTGAAGGTTCTGATGTTTCCAAAATTTAACAAAAAGTTAGTTGGTTTTTCCAAAGTAAGCCATTTCAACCCAACTTTAAGAAAAATACCACCTAATTTTTTTCTTTAGGAAAAACTATTTGTCAGTTATGAAAAATCCTATTTCTTTCATTTTGTGATGACTATGGAAACAGTAATGAAAGCATACTTTGGTAAGTGATATACTACTATACCTTGTTTTTTCCATACTACAGAGCTGACTAGAACAGAGACATGGATAGATATTGATTGTCTCAAAGGTGCTGAGAACACCTTTTAAGCACAACAGTTAAGAGAATACTTCTAGTTCCAGAAGTCTATGTTCTATCATTAGAGAACTTACTGGACAGCATGGGCAGGTTGACGATGTGTCTGGCAATGTATCAGCTTCCAGAAAGATCTGTGCTCCAGCCTCCTCCTTTTCCAGGTCAACTCTACTTAGTGAAAAATATCATTTTTCTTTCACTCCTGTTACACTGGTCATCTGCAGATATCAAGTATTTACATACTCCCACATTGCTATCTAATGTGAATAAATTTGGGGGGCTTTACGTGTAAAACACCCCCTAAAACTTCAAGCAATCTTTGAGCTTTGTACTAGAATTTTTACTTTCAGTAGCTGTGAGATGAAAACTAATGTTCCCCTCTGTCTTAACCTGGAATACTGATTTGCAGAACTTCTCACTAGAGGACATGGTAGATTTTTTAAATAGTGCTTCCTCTTTAATGTGGAAAGCCATCTCTGGGAAAGTTTGCAAGATCAGGCCCACGGTCATCATTTAGCCAAACTGCATAATTCTTAGGTCTTTTAATCTTTTCTCATAAATCAATCCTCCAATCCCCTTAGTCATATTTGTTGCTTGTCTCTGAATTCCTTCCAATTTTGCAATTTACATTATAATTACGGCTTAGTGAAACTGATGAGAAAGTGATTTTTGGGGCCAATTTTTATGCTGCTTGTAAATATTCAAGATCTTCCTTTCCACAGGATCATGAGGGCCCCCCAAATTTCGTGATGATGGCAGAGATCAGAGAAACTCCCATTCCTGGGGCAAGGACAGATGTATTCCCAAGTTCTCCCACTGTGGCTTGCCACTAATTAGTATGCATTATCCCACTGATTTCCATGGGACTGTAACTGCCTACAGCACAATTCACAGTAAATAAGGACAGGAGGATCTGCCCCAGCCTGCACCTGGTATCACTAAATCACTGCCTGATCTTATCCAGGGTGAGTAGAGTGGGACGGCAGGTGGGGAATGGGTTGTAATTGAGCTGTTTGGGGGGAAGAAAAGGCATCAGGCAGAGATGTCTCCAAAGGAATGGCTGTGCTGGTAGAAGATAGTGTTGGGCAAAACACCTTCCCTGGGTGTTTTTGGCTGCCTTCACATGCTCTGTGGGCAGCTGGAGTAAATGGTGAAGTGAGAGCCTGTACCCTGTGAATGCTGTCCCACATCCCTACTAGTCTCAGGTCTGCTGGGGCTCCTCTCATCCATTCTCCATTCAAATGCTGTCTGGAAGAGTGTATGCAAAAATCCAGTGGGACCAAAGGGAGTTTGATGATGGGAGGCCTGGAGAAGATGTACAGCTGAGAGAGGAGCAGCCAATTCTACCACAGCCACGTCCCCTGCTGCTGTTGCTGCTGCCTTGCAGGGACATCTGCCCACGGCCAAAGCTTGCCCTGGCACTGCCCATGGAGAGGATGAAAGACCACATGTGATCTTTCATGCTGGGGAGACAATGTGGCCATCCCAAAGACCTCATGAATGCAGCCATTCTCATCCAGCACTGGGGTGTGTGCTTGTCCATGGATAGAGGGGTTGCTCAGGGTATGGCCATCTGTGAACCTCTGTAGAAGAGCTCTTGCTGTCCCTCTCAGATCAGCTGCCATTTTATGCCTCTCAAGAACTCAGAATTGGTTTCTGATCCTGTTTTTCAACCTTAAATTTTTCTTTTCTTATGCAGTGGATTGTAAATCTGCCCCACTGGCAACAGGCTGAAGAATCCTGTAAGAGTCTTAGCTCAAATGCAAGGTATAAAACAACCATTAGAAAATAAATAGCTGACTCCCTGCCTGCCTGTTTTATGCCCATGGCCATACCAGCCATATTGACATTTTGGTTCTGCTTCCTCTGGGTGCACATATAAGAAGCTACCAGTGCATTTTTCTAGTCTCACTACCATAGGTCAATGTAAATGAAGACTTTCCTCTGCCTTCCACTCACTTTTCTTCAAATATTTTGAAGATTATTATGGGAAGCATTTTATATTGCTCTTAGAGTATTACTCTATAATAATAATTATTATTCTGTTACATTAAAACACTGTTTTCTTTACAGCATGAGTGCTAAAACCAAAAGCAGAATTAATCTTCCCATTCAGAAAGCAGTGAATCCTTCAATAAACAGGCAATGCCAGTGAGGGAGAGCCATTTTCTCCATCCTGCAAACAGGAACACAGAGAGGTGAAACTGCACAGGAACTGAGCCAGTCCCAGATCCTAACCTAAGTAAGCCTTTTCATAGATACTTTCATAGATACTTTCTGATACACCATGTGTATTCCAGCCCTCTCAACCTCCTCAAGCAAAAGAGTCACCACATTTGCTGACAGATGTCTCAGATAAGGACTGTGTGGTTCTCTCTGTGCCACGCTGCCAGGAAGAGAGACCAAAAAGTATATTCCCTGTCCAAATGTATCTCCATGGCAACTAAAAATTGTAGTCAGGAATACTGTAGTTCCTTGATTTTGTAATGATTTTTGGGTTCTATGACCTCCAAAGGTTCCTTCTTCCTCAGTAGTCCTGTGTTTCTGTGGCAGGAGAGAATGGTTATACAAAATGTGCAGTGCTCCTTAAAAGTAGTTTCCTTTAAGCATCAAGTTATCTATATTCACTGTGATATAGGTTTTGCTTTGCTAATTTATTGATATTATTAATTTAAATTATTATCCCCATTTATTGGTGATAGTAGCAGTAGGTCAGGAAGGCAACAGTTGGGAAGGATTCCCCAGAAATCAGTGGTTGATAACACTCAGATCATGATTTCAGTTTGCTGGGTATCTGGCCCATAGTACTCCAGAAGTGAAGCTCATACTTGAGTCTCGGCCCATGAGTTGCTGCTGGGGTGGTAATGGAACATGTTTCCAAACTTCTTCATCACGATTGAGACGCTTCTTGAAGGCAACATCTTCCCTGCATGGTGACAGAGTCAAACCTGATGCAGGGTGGGCAAACACCTCTGTTCACATCCAGAAGTGGCTCATGGTGGGTCTCCTCCAGCTGCTTTTCACTATCCTCTCTGCCAGGAAAGCTGTTCCTCTGACCTGCTTCAGGCTAAACAAGCTGGAGTTATAAAACACAATGTTTAAGCTGTTGCTGACTGGTGGTGGGCGGCGACATTAAGCCCTTGCAGTTTGGACACTGCCTCCTATGACTGAGCAGGGTAAGAGGGGTTTCAGACAACCAGCCCTGCTGGCAGGTCAAGGGTGCTGGAGCCTTTAGCTGGAAATGTTGAAAAGCAGATATGGAGGATATTCAGAACAAATTCCTCCTGTATGCATCCTTGTAGCATCTTCCACCAAAAGAGAGTTTAATTTCTTCTTCTCTACACCAGGTGCAGAACTTACAGATCCTCCCTCAGCAGCGTGGGACTATGAAAAATGGCATTCAAAACAATGACTGCAAAGTTAAAATTTCAGGTTTTTAAGTTCTGTATCAATTTTGTCTGACCTTCAGTAGAAAGGCTTGAATTCACAAAGCTGCTTACAGGTGTTCTGATGAATTTAAACTGGTGATTTAGGATGAAGAAAATATGATCTGGCAAACCACTCATCTCTTTTGTTATTTTTTCCCCAGGGCAAGCATTAGTACTGGTCCTTTCTGGACTGAACCAAGGTGCCGTGTTAACAGCTGCAAAATTACTGGAAGCAACTTTGGAAATAGGCAATGTGTGCCAATTTGCTGTAGCTGTGCCTTTCTCCTGAGTTTCTCTCTTAATTTCTGAAAACTCTATTTTCCTTTAACAGCAGACAGAGTTGCAGGTGCTGTGATGGGGTAGAAAAGCCTCAAAAATTAGAAATTAAGGCAAGCAAGGAAGA
This sequence comes from Hafferia zeledoni, assembly GCA_035583235.1. Taxonomy (NCBI): domain Eukaryota; kingdom Metazoa; phylum Chordata; class Aves; order Passeriformes; family Thamnophilidae; genus Hafferia; species Hafferia zeledoni. The sequence goes on from JAWWEV010000001.1 coordinate 113,661,387, forward strand.
TATGAGTCTTCAGACAGCCTGGGACCGTGGCTCCATGATATGTGAAGTGGCTCATTACCTCATTGAGATATTCATTCATCATGTTCCTGAGGCTGATACTGAAAACTCAGTGCTAATAATTGTGATGTTCCTGTAGGAGAGGAAGAGGATAATGTCACAAATCAGTAACATTTAGAAAGAGCCATGATTTATTATTGTGCCACTTTCAGGGTCAGGAAGAGACTGAGCTCAAGAAACCCAAATGCACCTTGGCACTCAAGAGGAGCAGATCTATTGGTCAGAGCTGAGTCTTTCACAGGATGGTATGGCTGAATAGGGTTGAGTCTTCTACCCTTCTGTCTCCACTTCTCCAGGCAGAACTGTCCCTCTCAAGTCCGCTAGTCAATACATCAGTTTAACTATAATATCAAGCCAAAAAAGGGAGATTGAGAAGTTCAAACCGTGCCATGACAATTTTTTATTAGATTAATAGATCTATTGCAAATGACATGCCACACCAGCACCCCCAGCTGGAAGCCAATGATAGAACTGATACACAGTGTTTGAACACATCAAATACTGAAGCCTTTGCAATTGTGAAATGGTCTTGAGAAGACCCCCTGGCCAGCAGCTCAAACCACAGAATCACAGAATGGTTGAGTTTGGAAGCAACATCTGGAGGTTATCTGGTTCAACCTCTGCTCAAGCAGGGTCACCTGGAGAGAGTCACCCAGGACCACGCTTTGGAATATCTCCATGGATAGAAATTCCACAACCTCCCTGGGAAACCTCTGTCAGTTCACCACCTCCCCCACAGTAAAAAACTTCCTTGGTGTTAAGGCAGAAGCTCCTATACTTCAATCCATGCCCACTGCCCCTGGTCCTGCCACTGGCCATCACTGAGAAGAGCCTCGCTCTGTCCTCTTTTCACCCTTCCTTTGGATATTTATATGCACTGATGAGATCCCTGCTGAGCCTTGTTACCTCCAGGCTGAACAGCCCCATGTCTCTTAGTTTTTTCCCCACAGAAGAAATGCTCCAGTTTCTTAAATATCTTTTATTGTGGCTTCTTGCAGAAGTCTCTACAGTGTGTCTAGTGCTGAGGAAAGCAGAAGGATCACCTCCCTCCACCTGCTGGCAATGGTTTTTCTAATGCAGTCCAGGATTCCTTTAGCTGCCTTTGCTGCAAGGGCACATTGCTGGCTCATACTCAGCTTAGTCTCCACTAAGACCCCAGGACCTCTTCTGGAAAGCTTCTTTCCAGCTGGACAGCCTCCATCATGTACTGGTCCATGACACTCTTCCCCACTTCGTGATGGATTTTGCATTTCCCCTTGCTGAACTTCACAATTTCACTCTCTATTCATTTCTTCAGCCTGGCAAGGTCCCTGTGGATGGCAGCACGACCCTCTGGTATATCAGACACTTCTCCCAATTTGGTGTCATCAACAAACTTGTTGAGGGTACAGACTGTCCATCACCCACGTCTTTATTGAATAGGGATGGGCTCAGTACTGACCCCTGGGGAACACCACTAGTTACTGGCCTCCACCTGGACTTCCTGTCACCATGATCACCATGATCACCATCCTTCAGGCCAGACTGTTCAGCTAGATTTTAGTTCACCTCACTGTCTGCTCATCCAGTCCATATTTTGTCAACTTGACTATGAGGATCTTACGTGGGAGAGCGTCAAATGCCTTACTGAAGTCTAGGCAGGCAATGGCCACTGCCCTCCCCTCCCCTCCCCTTCCAGGCCAATCATTTCATCGTAGAAGCTCAACCATGGTTTGCTCTTGGTGAAGCCACTCATGATGACTTCCTTGTCCTTCATGTACCTGGAAATTAGCTGCCTTATCAAGGATGGAGGTGAGGCTGGTTGCCCTGGACTTCCCTGGGTCCTCCTTCTTGTAGAGGCAAAGAGTTGCTCCGATTTGTGGATAATCAACTTCACCCATTTTTAGGCTGATGAAAGCCTAAAACACCAGTGTTTCTAACTGTGTTTATGGAGAACAGGAATTAGACTAAGCCATGTCAATGAAACCAGTCCCATGAGGTATCTCTACAATCTCCCCAGAGCATAAGGCTGCTAACAGGTGCATACATCCAGCACCTTGCTACCTGGTGGGGCTCATAGTCAAACACAGAGCATGGGGAGTGGAGACAGAGAGCAGTGAAGTATTTTCCATGAGGTCATGTTAGAAAGTCAGTGAAAAAGTTGCAGTGGGAATTCAGGGAAAGACCTGAAAATAGTGAAAAGTATAGCTTTTGTCATGGAATAAGGACTTTATCACTGTAATTTTTTTTCCCTGTGTGGTACAAAGGCTCCCATGCTGGTCCTCTAACTGTTGGCAGGTATTGTTCTGTGCCCAGCATCTCTTGCCTAACCATTTGGACAAACTAAAAGAATTGGAGA